>CAUYQG010043959.1:0-11535 GCA_963574415.1 Tarsius wallacei | reverse complement strand
TTGGGAGGCTGAGGTGAGTGGATTGCCTGAGCCCGTGGGTTCGAGACCCACCTGGGCAAGCAAGACCTCATCTCTACAATAAATCAAAAAATTAGCCGGGCGTGGTAGCGCGCGCCTGTAGTTCCAGCTACTGGGAAGGCTGAGGCGGAAGGATCGCCGGAGCCCAGCAGGTCGAGGCTGCGGTGGCCGGAAGCGGCCACTGCACTCCAGTCTGGGCGACGGAGTGAGACTCCAACTCAAAAAAATAAATAAATAAATAAAGTATGCAATGACAACAGTGAAAAACAGGGTGAGCTTATCCAAGCTGCAAAAAACCACACATAAAGGATGCAATGCTTGGAGGTTTGTATGTTGGGGGATTGGGGAAGAGAGAGAAAATAAACACCTAAAATTGTGGATTTGCAGATATAGACAATCTAGTTAAAGAAGGAAATTATTCATTCTCTTCCAAAATATTTCTGTTGACATCACATAATTGGCAAGAGCTAAGACAAGAAAAGCTAAGATATTTTGAGCACTTGCTTTCTGCCAGGTACTTTGCTAGGCCCTATATATACACTATCTCATTCACTCCTCCCTAAATCCCTAAAAGATACAAATGTTCTTATTTCACAGATGGGAAAAACAGAGGGCCAAAGGGGTAGAATGAACTGCTCAAAATCTCACAACTATTGCATAGTAGAGTCTTGATTCTAACCCAGGCCTGTCTGGCACCAAAGCCCATGCCTTTGACTCACAGGTTGCTAGGAGTGGTACTGTGGGTCCTTATAAAAACAAAATCAAGATCCTACTGCAATATTTTCTGGAGCAAAAGTCACAGAGGGCAAACAGATGGCTCAGGCTCAGCCAGAGCCCAAATGTTATCAGTGCCCCACAGAAATGAGGTCCCCTCTCATCCCTCTCAGCTCTGCCACTGCCATGGACCAGCCCTGTCTGCTGCCAGCTCCCTGGTCTTTGGAAGCCTTTGGAGAAAGGGAGCTGGGGGTGAGGGAATATTCCTTTATACGAGGCCAAATGTTAAATTCCTCCATTGACAGGTACTTTGGAATTTCAAGTCTCAACTAAACTTCAATCAATCCTTTCTTTCATAAAGTTTTAAGAATAGTCACTTCAACCCCAATGAGTTTTCTATCATCATCTGCTCATCTGGAAAGACACTACAAGCCAACAAGAACTGAGAGCAGAGAAGAAGACACTGGATAAGGTGAAAACAGTAGCAGCCTGTTACTAAATTATCAGGCTATGCATAACCCACCCCAGCTCACCACATACACACACACATCTTGTATCAAACATAACAGTGCTTCCTACATGAGTAGACTAAGTCAGCAAACCAAATCATGTTTTTCTGGAGCTCAAGTAAAGTCTCATTTGAACTTATCCATCCACTCACAATAACATGTATGAGCCCTTGCTTTCAAATAAGGCAATGATCCATTTTTTTTTTCCATGATGTGACTCAAAAAGCAAAACCCTTTCCTTCCAATAGCCAAACTAGGCGAAGCCAAAGAGAACAGACAGGCTGGTCATTTAGCTCACACCAAGTGGCCCCCACCCAGGAACTAAAGGGAAACTTCTGTGAGTCAGTGCCCTCATATCAAGGCAACAACAAAGGAAGAAGTGGAGGCCAGAGAGGACTTAAGAGGGAGAAATAACTGAGCAGCAGCAATACTAAGGGGCCAGAGGATGGCACAGCAGCCCAGAGAATGCTGGGAAGTTCTCTATCCCCAGACTCTGGATAGAGTCCCCAGGGAACATTCCCTGCTGCCATTGCATCTCCTCCATTCTCTCTCAAAGGCACAAAAGGGCCAATGCCCTCGTCTTCACACTCACACACACACACACACACACACACATGCACACACACACACCACACAACACCACCATATAAGCAATATCCCTACTGCATTTGCATCACATCTGATAAAAAAGATGACTCGCTTGCCAATCCATTGACATTTGCTTTAACCCTTGTTTAGCAAAAGCATAAAATGTTAAAACTGGTTGCAGAAGTAAAACAATTAGTAATAGCAATAATGGATCTGTGTAATCTAGTGGCAAGCAATTCAGTAAAAACCTAAAATGTCTGCAGGCCACATTTATTTTTCTCACAAAGTAGAAATGTCCTTAGTGAGGCTTATGGGGGGAAATGATTCTTAATTGAATGTCATTGCACAGCTAAATTTTTGCTAGCAAAATGTCAATATCTGCACACACTTGTGAAGCAACAACAGAGGCGGCTTCTTAATCTTGCATCATGAATTCAGATCAAAGCCTATCTTGAAGTTGTGCGAGCTGAACACTACAGGCATCACTCACTTGGGTTTATCCCTCTCTCATCTCACAGACATTTTTCTTCCCCACAACCATGCTCAGCTTCCACCCAGGCTTTAATTCTGGCTTCACCACTTACTCAGCATATCTGAGCCTCAGTTTCCTCACCTACAAAATAGGAAATGTAATCTCTGACCCAACCACTGTGCAAAGTCATCAAAGAAACAAAATCAGATCACTACTGTGACACCATTTTGAAAGAGATGTGTATTCACCATTTTTAAAAAGAAAATACCAGGTTTGTAAGTTCGTAAAAGATGAATTCGAAACTAAACACAGACCGTGTTGGTAAAAATGTTATAATAAGTAACAAGTGCGTGAAGGATAAGGTTATTTAAGTAAGTGCTGGTATTTCAAAAGAGACTAAATCCCTAGCTCTTCCTTCCAACAAGTGTTATGGTAGTTATAAAATTACTATTAATACAAACATGTCTTCAATTTGTTTCCATAATCATTAAGTTACATGAAAGATCATCTGAGAAGAACAACTGGGACTTTGATGTTCAATATTATCATAATAAAGATTAAACACAATTAAGGATCAAATCTAATTTATGGGTATACATTAGTGCATGAATATTATTTTGAAAGATCAAAAAGATTAAATCTATACCACAGTGCTCCACATATCTGAGTCAGAAGAGTAAATTATTTTTTATTTGTTGTAACTTGCTAAGTCAAAACGTGCTTCATTTAACATTATGTGTAATATAAAGTGTTATCTTGCTAACCAGGAAAATAAAATCGATTTATATATATACAATTGATCAAGTTTTTAAAGTCTTTTCTAAAAATCTGTAGTAGTAATTACATCACTGACCTTTAAATATTTTCTTAAAATTTGAGCACTCAAATTAACTCGATGCCAAGAATGTACATGAAAGAAGAAACCAATATGAACATATTTTAATGTTTGCTGCTATATGCTAAGGATACATAAGGTTTTATATTGACAAAATATGTTAACATTTAAAAATTCTTCTTAATAGTGAGCACTACAGTGGTTTTCACAGTGGTTAACTGTTATTCTTTGGCATGAAGGAAGTACTATATGTCTCCTTTGAATATTTGCTTGAACTTTTCTATGAATTCTAAAGGGGTGTTCAGTAGATAGCAAATGTTATACACACCACTAATGTAAATTTTCTTTATTTTTTCTGCTTTTAGTAACACAGAAACAGAAATTTTAACACAGAAAATGACTTCCTCCTATATGATCAGTTAACCACTCCAAAACACCATGTGAGATTTTCCACTAAAGAAGTGCTTCATCCTAAATTTAGAAAATAAACAAGCAGATAAGTCCTCTTTGCAAACAAAAAGGGGTTGGCATATTAAATCTCAAAAATGTCCAAGTAATTAACTCAATCTAATCTCCTTTACCTTCCAGACACAATATCAAAATTGTATTAGCTTACAATTATCATTAGTCATCGAGTTTAGATGACTAACATTCAGATCTATATCCTACAGAAGTCCTCTCACAAAATATTGTCCACCAATCAGCCTAACTGAGGTCATTCACCAATGAGTACTTGATAAATATTAGTGTCAGATTGTTTGTAATGCCATCAGTAAACTAACTCTCATCTATATTCTTGCAAGCTTCTATACACAATAATTCTGAACACTTTAAATGTGCCACCATAAATGGTACAGTGGTTATGTAGGGAAAAAAATGCTATTCAAGGGTGAAGTATCATGATATGTAGCTCATTTTGAAATGAGGTAGTAGGGAAAAATATATACACAAAAATAGACACACATATAGGCAGAAGGACACAAATATGGCAAAATGTTAGCAGTTATTGGATCTAGATGATATGAGTATAGATAGTTATTGTACTATTCTTTCAACTATTGTATTTGAAAAGTTTATATGTTTTAAAGTATTTTGAAATAGAAGTTTTACATTTCATTGGCACATGCTTAAAAGGGGCAGAAGACTTCTCATTTTAAAAATATAGGTGGTCTAAAAGCATAAATAGAATCAAGACTCATCATTTTCCTAGAAATTGCTTTTCATAGTTTATTAGTTGTTCCACATTTTCAATTTTCTCCACATTAAATACTAAGGTTTTCCATCTGAGCTGGTTATAAATATTTGATGCTACCAATTAAACAAGGAAATATGAATTCAAGAAAATAATATAGGTCTTGACACAGTATACTTTCCCATTGCCCCCAATATTTTCTGAACTTCCCCCAGCATCCCTTGGAACTAAACACTATCTCCATTCTCCTATCCTCTTGGAAATAATCACGGAGCATGCCTGTCTGACTTAATTCTTATTTCAAAGCCTGAGGGTACTCATAATGTATAAGAAGATATTTTTTAATATGAAAAGTAAAACTGACAGGGTATGTGTGTCTTACAGAAAATTAGTGTTTTGTTTTGTTTTGTTTTAGAGGGAGGGTTTAATGAAGGGCTATAGAAACTCCATTGAACCTCAGAGACCCAGAGATACTAAGAGAATGTTTAAAATTTAATCATAGTGTTGTCTCACTCTCCTCTCCAAATTTTTAGAACACATGGTGGGCATGCAAAAAGCCAGTAAAAGGCACTAGGGCATACAACACTTGCCTCTAAAATCATTGTTTTCCTATATGCACTGTGACAACCGCTTATTAAAACAAGGCTACTAGGTATGTCTATTATTGCCTTTGTTTTATAAAATAATGGCTGATTTCTTTTAGGCATATTTTAACTTCAGTAATAAATCAGGAAATTCGGGGGGGGCTTATAAATGTAGCTTCCACCAAAACATCACACCCTCATTTGACCGATGCTTATTTAAAATCTCTTTTACCTTCATGACATGAAATTCCCTTTAAATGTATGTTATTAAAATGTTTAAAATTTGGAAAACATCTGGCATGTCAAATTATTTGGGAGCTTGTGGTTTTCAGTACACTGTTTGAGGTGGTGTATTTGGAAAGAATTCACTTATCATTCTCAGGCTTCACAGGGAAGTAGCCCTAAAAACAAATGCATGTGGTAGTTCCCTACTACCACAGAGAATCAATAGCCATCTATTTAATTTGCTAAGACAATGTAAATTAGTGACTTCCAGCCAGATGTATGATATACACATCAAACAAACTGCAACCTGTTCATTATGAAAATCCTGTCAACACACACAGAGCCACTTGATAACATTTCATCTAAAGCAGTTTCCACATTTGCAGCTATAAAAATTGTTCTAAGAATTTTTATACAAGGAATTGAAGCTGAGACTCATAAAAGGGTAATCAATTTCAGCTTTTCATCTCGTGTGCTTGTGTATACATGCTTCTGTGTGTTTATTTCTATTTTCATCCAGAGGTATAAAATGTTTAGGAAAAAATGTGTGCCATGCTATTTTTTCTTCTGTAAATCATTTATCTTCATTACATATTTTTAATCTGATATAAAGTTGATTGTCTAATGTTGCAGCTCTGAAGATGTATATCACGTGAAGAATGACAGAGTTAACAGAAGAAAAAACGTACACTTATCTACTAGAAAACAAAACAGGATATTTCAAAATGACTCTAAACATAAATTAAGTTTACCCATTGGGAGGTCTAACTTGCATTTGGATCATTTATATGGGTCTGTGTGACTATATACCCTGCTGTTTGATAAAAAATGATTCCTAACCACAGGCACCCACCAGAGAACAGAGTGTATGTATAATGCTTGTGATACCTCAGACATACAAAGCACCTTCTTAAAGAATGTCCATTTCCTTTCCATGATAAGCAGACATAATTTTTCACCCTTTAATACTTCTGCTTCACAGAGTGGCTTATTTTATAAGTTATGCTTTGCCATTTTCTCTTATGTTTATTTTAATAACATGAAGTCTTGCAGTGGTCTTGTTGGTGGCATCCAAAATACTGACAAGTTTTCTGCTCTGTATTAAAATACACAGTATTTTTGCTGTTTAAAAATCTAATAATATTTATTTTAACACTGTTTACTAAAATGAAAGAAATTAAAAGATTCTTCTTAATAACCAGCTATTATTCTTGAATATCAAATCCTCATTCTAAGCCAAACTCATTTTCTAAGTCTATTGAATTAAATTTTCTTATTAAACAGGACGCAGAGTAAATAGTCTTACTGCCAAGCATATTTCCAACTACTACATTTTTAATTTGGCAATTTAAAACAACGTGAAATAAATCTAGTCCTCATCACCTATATAGCATAGTCTCCAAATAGCACCCCTTATCCAACTCTCTAATGTCGAAAGAGCATTTCACTAAGTGCCTGGTGTGTCAACGCTTCCTCGACAGATAACCTTTGAGGTCCCCTAAAATCATAAGAATTTCAACCTCTACACACACACACACACACACACACACGCACACGGCAACTGCACACACAAAAGGGCTCTTCATAAAGGCTTCCACCTTAAGCAACTCGACTTTCCCAAACATCACACTGAACGTGCCTTCCTCCCCGGCGCACCCCAGGCCACGTGACCAGCCTGAAGGGCCAACGTGGGCAACCAGAAATGACGATGGATTCTAGAAAGAGCGAGGCTCCAGTGTGGGCCGTGGCAGCCGCCCAGGCAGGGGTGCTCGCAGGTGGCACTCAGAGCCCGGATTCCCGCCCAGGGAGGCGGCTACACGCCGGTGGGCCCTGGGCGTCCGCCAAGACTCGCTGCGTTAGCTCGGGTCCAGTTTGCTTTCTGGGAGTTAAAGTCAGACCCTTCTGGTCACTTAAGCCCCTTTGTGGTTCAGGGCGGGGGCGGAGGCGGGGGTGGGGGGGTGGGGGGGCCGGGCGCGGGGGTGGGGGACATTCTCTCAGAACTCTTAACTTTGATTGGAGACTCTGGTTAAAATTAAGAACTTCAAACCCCAGATTTGAAAAAGTGAAACAGATGTCCTGTTTGTGAACCATAAATGCCTCCTTACGTCGGATCTTTTTCTCTCTCTCTCCTCACTCTCTCTTTTTCTACTGCATTGACTTTTATTTAATGCAGAGTTCGCTTAAAAGGTTAAGAGATATAGAGAGAAGAAAGCAAATATGGCCTGTGTTGGAAAAACTCCTAAATCTTCCTCTAGAATATTAGGAAGAAAACCTCTTCAGAAAGATGAAAGTGTTCGACCTTCCTCCTCTGCGCGCAGCCGGCGCTTGGGGGGCGGGGGTCAAACCGACTGCCAGAGCGCGCTCCAAGCCTCGCCCTACCCGGACGTGCCGCCACCCGCACCCCCGCGGAGACCTGGGGCGCCTAGAAGGGGCCCGGGCGGCCCAAGCCTTGCACTCACGTGAGCACGTAGTTCACGCTGACGATGCAGTGTGGCCTGGATGAGCGGCTGTTGTGCACGATGGTCGCGTAGCTCTGCACCCACACCCAGCCGCCGTGTTTCGCCAGAAACCTGTAGTACTTGGTGGTCACCTGTCCCTTCACCAGCACTGACGGAGAGACAGAAGGCAGAGGGTGGGGAGCCAGCCTGCCCGGATCTGGTCCCCCAATGCAACCCCCGGCAACCCCCCCCCCCCACCCCCCCGTGGCCCCTGCTGATCACTGTGCCAGGCAGGCGCGAGACACACCAGGCAAGTTGCGCAACGAATTGACAGTCCCGCTCAATTGCATCGAGTCCTCGCGTCCCCCTTACAGGGAAAATAAACGGGTGGCCCCTCTCTGGTCAGATGTCTTCACCATTAGCAAAGGTGGGGACAGATAAATGGGGGGTTTCCTCCAGATTCGCTTTTTCTAACTAGGAAAGGATCTGGGCCGCTGAACCCTGACGCTCACGTTCCCGGTCCCGGGAGACTAAGCTCCAAGCAGAGCTGTCTCTAAAGCAGAGGCGAGTCGATGCACGTGAGCGAAGTGAACTAGCCTTGGTTTCTGTTAATGTCTTTAGTGAGGTCCGTGGGTGGGGAAGGATATCGATAAAAGAATGAGCCACCTCCTGGGGGGAGTCCGCCCAGAAACGCCCCCTCCACTTGAGTTAGCGGCCCGCTGGCGTCAGAGAAAACAGGTGGGGCCCCGTGCCCAAGGCCTCCCTCCCCCTCCCACACCCTCGCACCGCTACGAAGGAGTCCACCTGTCCGCTTGCCATGGAATGAAATCACCCCACCCACAACCCAATCCTGGGACGCGCCAGAGTTGTATGGGTGCGGGGCAAGGAGGCTCCTTACAAAGGTGGTGCGCGCAGCGCAGGTGAAAGGTGTCGCAGCCGTGCACGTGGTGGTACAGGGTCTTCTCAATCAGGTCCTGAGGCTCGTACCCCGTCAGCTCAGCCACCCTGAGGAGAGCAATCCCCGCAGGATGAGTGCGGATGGGGTGCGGGGTGTCCCTCGTCCCCGGACAGTCATCTCAGACCTGGGTGCCCACCCTCATTTTTTAGGGGCCGGGTCAGTAGCCTCGTCTACAAAATGGGCTCATAAGATCTACGGAAAACTCTCAGTCACTAAGCAGGGCCGCCCTCGCTCTAGGGGCGGCCCTGTCCGCCCTGCTCACCCACCTGGAGTCCAGAAAGATGAGCTTCATGTCCAGGCTGGCACGGAACATGAACATGTTGCTGTGTAGCTTAATCTCCGTGACGGCGCTGGGAGGCAGCGAGTGGCCCACGGCCACCAGGCCCACGTTCTGGTAGCAGCCGTCGAAGGGGGACATGTCCAGGCTATACTGGCGGATCTTCAGGTAACCGCTGCAGTGGATGACCTGCGGCGGGCAGAGAGGGGTGAGACCCAGCCACAGGGAGAGCCCCAAATAGGCCCGGTAGGGGTTGGGTCGCTGTGAGACTCCACTCAGCCACCAACGCTGCCATGTGGGCCACGCCCTTGCACCGAGGTATTGGTGCTCCAAGGTGTCTCAGGAGAGGGACTGCACCGCCTCACTGAACTCACCTGGAAGCGCAGGTGAGGCCTGGCCCCACCAACCCTAAAGCATCCAAATAGCCAAGTAGGGCCCTGGAGCCTGCTTTCTAGATGTTGACAGCATTTGGCGTGAGAACCACAGCTTCCAGCTAAAGCGCTGGGGTCTAAATCTGACGTTGTCGCTAAACAATCGCCAATCCACCAGAGTGACCCACCCCTTCCGCGGCTTTAGAGACCCCTGAGGCCCATCTCTAAGGGCCGCAGGTCGACAGCCCAGCGGCCGCGCAGGATCCGGAGCCGGTCAGACTTTGTGTGCAAGCGTAGACCCCAGGGGTTCACCGAGTCGTAACCCGCATGGAGCGCCCTGACTGCTGGGGGCACACGCGGGGATGGTCGGGGCAGCAGGAACGACCCTCCCACGCCGCTCTTGTCTCGCATCCTGTCGCCTCCGCCAAGTCGCGCGGATCTTTCCAACCACACACCTTGTAGCCGCCGCAGGTGAGGCCAGCGTTCCGCTTGGCCAAGACGCACTTCATCCTCAGGAAGAAGGAGCGCTCAATCTCGTACTCTGCGAGAGGGAAGCAGACAGAGTCTCAGGCCCAGGCCAGCAGCGGCGCGGTCCCTGCCACGAATCAGTGGGGAAGGTGGAGGGAGCAAACCAGAAGGGGCCTGCGGTGGGCCTGAGCGTCGCAGGTGCGTGTCTGCCTTACCCTGCACGAAGTGAGAGTGGTAAGGCTGGTGGGCGGTGAGCACCGCCGTCATCTCGTCGTGATCGGCCGGGTGGATGTATTCGTAAATGCTGTTTCCGGTCAGTTCTACCTGTAAACAGGAGGGTATCACCGTCCAGTGGTGGTGGAACCCCCAGTGAAGGGGACCAATGATTAGAACAGGGGGTCTGCAGACTGGTGAGGACAGGAGCCAGAATTCTAGAACCGGTCCTGAGTTCTAGTTCCAGTTCTGCTTCTTGCTACCTATTTCAGCGTATCTAAGCTTCAGCTTCCTTACCTATAAAAATAATAACCGGATAGAGATTCCAGAAGAAAAGTCTGAATTTCTCAACCAACTCATCGTTGACAAAGCCTCCAACAACAACCACTGGGGAGAGGAGAACCTATTCAGTAAATGGTGCTGGGAAAACTGACTGACCACATGCAGAAGATTAAAATACCACCCCTACCTATCACCATACACAAAAATTAACTCTAAATGGATCAAAGACCTAAACGTAAAACCTCAGACTATAAGAACCTTAGAAAATGCAGGGGACACCTTTATGGAAATTGGAACTGGCAACCAATTCCTGATCAGAACCCTAAGTACCCCTACCATAAGAAATAAGATACACAAGTGGAACCTCATCAAACTGACGAGCTTCTGCAAAGCAAAAGAAACCATCAAGAGAGCAAGGAGACAGCCCACAGAATGGGAAAAAATATTTGCCAACTGTATATCTGACAAAGGCCTAACATCTAGGATCTACAAGGAACTCAAATGTGCCAAAAGGAAAAAAACAAACAGCCCCATTAAAAAGTGGGCAAAAGACATGAATAGACACTTCTCAAAAGAGGATATACAGGCAGCCAACAGACACATGAAAAAGTGCTCACTAGCCGGGCGTGGTAGCGCACGCCTGTAGTTCCAGCTACTTGGAAGGCTGAGGCGGAAGGATCGCCTGAGCCCTGCAGGTCGAGGCTGTGGTGGCCGGAGCGGCCATGGCACTCCAGTCTGGGCGACAGAGTGAGACTCCAACTCAAAAAAAAAAAAAAGAAAAAGAAAAAGTGCTCAGCCCCACTCATCATCAGAGAAATGCAAATCAAAACCACACTGAGATACCACCTAACTCCAGTAAGAATGGCCATCATTAATAAAACAAACAACAGATGCTGGCGAGGATGCAGAGAAAAAGGAACGCTTCTGTGCCACGGGTGGGAATGCAAACTAGTGCAACCTCTTTGGAAGATAATGTGTCAACTTCTGAAAGAACTAGAAATTGACCTTCTGTATGTCCCAGCAGTCCCCCTACTGGGAATATGCCCGGAGGAACTCAAATTGTTATACAAAAAAGATACCTGCACACGAATGTTTGTTGCTGCTCTATTCACAATAGCAAAAACATGGAACCAACCATGCTGTCCACCAAAGCTGGACCGGATTTTTAAAATGTGGTACATATAAACAATGAAATATCATGCAGCCATAAAGAAGGACAAACACATGGACTTCGCAGCAACTTGGATGGATTTAGAGTCGATCATACTCAGTGATCTATCACAGAAACAAAGAATAGAGTACTATATGTTCTCACTCATAAGCAGACCTTGAACAATTATCATCATAATACTATAAAAAAGGAATTGGCAGTAGTGGGAAACTGCCAGGGG
>CAUYQG010043958.1:0-19315 GCA_963574415.1 Tarsius wallacei | reverse complement strand
TTATGAGCGCTTTAACCACAGAGACACATGCAGCAGTTGGTCTCACCTGGGCTGACTGAATGTCTCCCACTAGCCCAGCGACAGGATGGGGGTTGTTAGCAGAGGTATTTCCTTTTGAAAGGCAAGTTGCAACTTCAAAAGACCCACCGCTGGTGCCAGGCAGGTTTTTGTTTAGGAAAGGCCAAATGACCGAAGACTGGCCATTCAATGGAAATGCAAAAGGAGTAACTAATTCACAGACTTATCCAAACCCCTCTTCTGAGTTGACGGTTTACAACCAGGCATTTCCCAAGAAACCATTTGTTCGATTTTGCTGAATACAACCTTGTAAGATTCTAAAGGAAATATGTAATCACTTAACACGAACCCCTCCCTCACCTAAACAAGGGTATAAGACCCCAGTTCTCCGGTTCTGGGGCACTCTATTTGGACACTTTAGTCTCTTGAGCCCACTGTGCTAGCCAGCATAATAAAATGCCACTTCCTCTAACAAAAAAATGAATAAAATAAATAAATAAATAAATGCAATCTATTAGTCAGAGACTTGAAGTGACAAAGACTTTCTCCTACTGACTTTTCAGAAACAAGCCACCATGAGTTTTACAGTGTAATAATAATAATAGTTCTTCCAAAAACCCATAAACTGGAAAAGACTCCCAGGATTCCAAACCTAAATTAAAATGATAAGATGCTGCCTGTTGAGACCCTGAGTTAGGTCACGTCCAATTCCTGACCTATGGCAACTATGGTATAATAAATGTACATTTTTTAAAGCCAATTAGCTTGTGGTACTTGGTTATACATCACAGCAAACTAACCCAAGGTCAAATAAAGTTTTGCTAACAGCCACAAAAATATATTCGTTCTGAGATATTTCTGAATTTTGGAATTGTGAATAAGGACTTGTATACTTGTAGTCATATGAATTTAGATGAGGTATTTAATTGCTATGAGCAAATGATTTAATTGCTATGAGCTTTAATTTCCTTATCTTTCAAAGATAGATTTTAATAACACCTACTTCACAGGGTATTGGTGAAAATTTAATAAAATAATGTATGTAAAACACTTAATATAATTCATGAAACCACCACCACTCAACAAACTTTAAATAATAATTATAATTATTATTATTAAATGTTCTCTCCTTTGCTCTTAACCAGTGGGTCTCAACATTTGACACACATTAAAATCATCAGGAGAGATTTTTAAAAAGAGCAATGTCTAGACCCTGACCCGTATCAATAATATTGAGACTCTGGCCGTGGAAAGAGTACCATGGCAGTTTTGAAAGCTTCCCAGATGATCCTAATGTTCACTCAGATTGATGACTACTATTCCAAATATGCATGGATAATCCTGACCTTTTGGGGGGAGGGGGTACAGTAGCATTTATTGGGTGCTTCTGAATAAACTCAACATCAATAAATAAAATATCCAATCATTGAACAAGATATGCCTCCTACTTTAAATATACAAATTGCGTTTCCATTATAAAATCCTATTAGACACTTTCAATAGACATGGGCTTAATGAGTTTTAAAAAAAACTTTCTTTTTTTTTTCAGATGAGGAAATATAGTTTATTTGGAAAGTAAATTTGAGAGAAAGAAGAGATTCACTTCCCTGAGGTAGGGGGGAGGGCCAGGAAACATGGCCTTGCCATAGCTCAAAGAGAACATAACCACACCATAGCTTAGCAAGGCAATGACCAGTAATTTCTTATAATATAAATACTCTTGGGAGAACTGACAGATCACAGGTCTAGCCCTCAAAACATAAGAGACCAAATCTTAGATACCATGTATACCAAATGCAAGGCCTTTCAGAGCACATCACCATTTTTGTAGCCTGAATAATGACTCCATTTCCACAAAATTCTTACTATAACAAGGCTAAATATACATGGCACGATCGTCAAACTATAAATGACAGTAGAACTGTAATCCACATGCTATGAAGCAACCAACTTGGGAAGACATACCACAGACTTTGCAGCAATTTACTCAGAACAGTCAGACCTTGGTCAGAGACTGGCACCTTCTCTAGTTTGCTGCTTCTGCTTCCAACTCAGGACCAGTTAGAGAAAGCCAATCGTGCTCCCCAAACCAGTCACATTCAATGCCCCTTTTCTAGTTAGTTTACCTCCAACTTTTCTTGCCAACAATATCCAAGCAGAACACACCTAAAGCATTTATTTTTCTTAATCACTATAAAGCTTTCCCAGGCCCTGCTTTATTTCGAGTCTCTGCCAAATGCAAGTGGTGATGCTGGCTATGGAAAGTTTTGAATAAATCACCTCTGTTTGCTCTAATGTCATTCTTATTTATAATTCCCTCAATGATTTAGGTGGATGAGGAGCATGATGGTAGCACTGTTCTAATTCCTGTTACACTTTTTAATCTATTCACTAAATTTAATTCTTCTTATGTGTGGGGGGCAGAACAGGCAGGGGTAGGGTCTTGCTTTGTTGTCCAGGCTGGAGTGCAGTGACACATCCATGGCTCACTGTAGTTGACCTCCTGGGCTCAGGCGATCCTTCCACCTTGGCCTCCCAAGTAGCTGACTACAGGCATACGCCACCACACCTGGCTTTCTTTTTTTCTTCTTTGTGGAGACAGAGTCTTGTTTTATGGCCCGGCTTGGTCTTGAATTCCTGGGCTCAAGCAATCCTCCTGCCTTGGCCTCCCAATATGCTGGAATTACAGGCATGAGCCACCATGCCCAGCCAATTGTCTATTTTTAAACTTTGTATCGAAGTATACAACACATACAGAAAAGTACATATGTGAATTTTCACAAACTGAACACACATGTAATTTGCTCCTAGGTGAGGAAACAGGATATTCTAGAAGCCATCCTTTGTGCTCCCTTCTAGGCACTACATACAGCCTCCCCAAAAAGGGTGACCACTATGCTGACTTCTGACACCACAGGGCAGTTTGGCCTGCTTTATATTTTACTGAATTGGAATCAAAGAGTAGTATCTACATTTGGCATATAGCTTCTTTCACTTAGTATTATGTTTGAACTTCATCCTTACTATTTCTGTTTTCATTGCCATGTGACATTCCAGTGCAACCAATGCATCACAATTTATGTTTATATTTCACTGTGAAGGACGTTGAGCTGTTTCTTGTTTGGAGCTATGAAAAATTGTGATGCTATGAACATTCTAGAGCATGTCTTTTGGCAATTTACATATTTCTGCTGAAAGCATATCTAAGAGTAGAATTGTAGGATCTTAACATATAAGTATGTTTCACTTTGATAGATATGAAAAATTATTCTTTAATTTTTAAAAATCATGGGAGTTATGTTTTGGTACTGAACTAAAACTAAAGAAGGAATTTAGTGATCAAATAGGTATAACCCAAATCTTATATTTTCTTACATGGTCATGTTATTTTAAAAGATGACATTAAAAATTTTTATTCAAAAAAAATTTATTCCACAAAAAAAGCAACAGAGCAGATATTATGCCATTTTTATTTCTTCTAGAAATATACAGACTATCTTATGTAAAATGTAATTTACATCTAGTGGAAATATATATATATATATATCTGAGAATACCAGTATAATAAAAGCATCCCTGGCTTTCTTTTCGTGTAGTATAAAAAGAGAAAGAAGAAGCTTGCATTTTAGGAAGGCTTGAACTAAGCAGGACAAAATTCTCCCTTATATAAGATGCTTAAGGCAGGGATCAGGTCAAATTCATCTTTACAGTCTCACATCTGTACCTCTGGCACATAGAAGGTTCTGGCTGGATATTTGTGGAATAAATGAATCCTCAAAAAGCCATGTCAGCATATGTTCCTCTAGAAATGTTCTTTTAATGAGGTGGTAGGACACTTGATAAAACTAATTAAGCCAGCCTTCCCAGCCCACCTTTTGTTGTTTATGCTTCTGGTCTTAGTGCTTTTACTGGGAACCTGACCTCAGGCCCTGCCCTTCCATGGGAGACTGGAAAGGGCTTGAACCAGAAGAATAAAGAAAGCAAATGTTTACATTTTACCTGCTCTAAGAACACCAATTGCTCACATCAGCATTCGAATAAGTGCCCTCCAGCCTCAAGGCGGGATAGAAAGATTCTGCTGTATTATGCATATAACTGGAGTATGGTACAAGAAGAAGAAACAGAAAACACAGAAGCCATCAAATCTAGAAGCTTTTAGAGGCCTCAGTACATTCACATGTGCTGCTACAGTTATTGAAATTTACCTTTTAAATTTTCTAAGAGAAATTTTCAAAGGTATGTTTTGGAGAGAACCAAACACAGAACACTATGGCAAAGCACCTCAATTTTGTAAAATTTTAATAGATTGCCACCAAAACAAACAAACAAAAAATCTCATCGTATGGTAAGTGGAAATCATCTGAGGGAAAATGTCCTAAGTCTAACCCAAAAAATAAACTGCTCACACACTTATCTTGCACTCTTCCTCTCCATCTCACCCATCCCAAGTGGAAAGAACAAAATCATAGCAACTTAAGGGAACATTATCACCCAAAATTCTACCACTGTAACTCAAAAGATGTTTGCACTTTTCCCACTTCTTGTAAGGCCTTTGCTCATATGTACAATTATAAAAATAATGGTAATTATGGCATTACCATTGACTTGAAGTCATGGTATGGCACTGACTTTTAAAATTTTATTTTCCCATGAAACACTGTCTGTACCTGTAACAAAGTCTTCATAATATTATTTTTTAAATTATATAAATTTCTACCCACTGAATAAATTATAATTTTAACTATTCTATTATTATGTTTTATTTAGACTAGAGAAAGTTCTTTATTATTCCATCTTTGTGGCCTTTTAATATTTTTCTTTCTTTTAATATTATTTTTTGGGACTATATATCCAGTTATAGAAATATGAGCCAAAGAATACACATATATGTATTGTTTTTAAAACAAATTACTTTCTAAAATAATTTCTGAGTTTTTAAAATGTAAGTATACAGAATACTAAAATGTAAAACCAAATGGTACCTCAAATTGGAATATATTTTGCTTATTTCCACATCATATTGATAAACACCATCTATAAAGTAAAGATTCATCTAACACTTTCATAAAATGAAGCACATTTTAAAGTAGCACATTTTCACTTTTTTGTATTGCCAGTGAGCCAGAAAATCCATCCATTTTCAACAGTAGACTGAGGTAAGACACTCGTGGGGAAAAAAAGCTAATTTTAATTGAAAATATGTCATGTGCCATACTTGTTCTATAAAGTTTCTTGCATCATCTAAAGATGCTAAATATAAAATAATTGCTCCTTTTTTACAAATTCAAAGTCTAATATGTGACTTGCTTAAGGTCACATAGATTCAGGGTAAAACATAGATTGAATTGTTTCTACTACAACATTCCAAATATGAAAGATAAATAATAGTAAACTAATTACACAGATACTTTGGGACTGCTTTCGAGCAGAAGTGTTCAAACATTTAAAATCAGCTAGAGAAGTTTTTATGACAGGGAAGCAATTAATTAATCATTTAGAAAAGGGATACTTTTTTCCCCCTGACTTTAGGTTAATTATAAAGAAGAAACACTTCATAAAACTTATTTTAGGTGAAAGAATTAATTGTAAAGCATTTTACGGTGATTTCTGGATAAAACTATATTTGAATAAACATTAGTCTTGACTTTTTTTTAGATTAGAAAATATGGTTTGTTTAAAAAGTAAATTAGAGAGAAAGAAAGATAGAGGAGATTCACCTCCCCAAGGTAGGGGAGGGTATTCTTGGCATATTATATTTTCACAATATAGATATTTCTATAATGTTCTATAAGTGTTCACAAATTTTTTATTAGTCTGTTGCTGAAAAATAGTATACATACAGATATACATGTTGAAAAGTATACAAATAATAATAAATTTTAACAAGATAAATATATTCATATGATGTACTCACATAAAAAAAGAGAAATTACCAGTATCCCAGAAATGTCCCTCAGCTTCTAATACTAGAGATTAGTTTTTCTTTCACAGATATTTTTTAATCTACCAAAGCTCTGATAAATTCTTTGTGACCTTTATTGAAGTATTCATTTAATTTCTGCTAGCTCTTCCATTTCTTTCCTGAAGATAGAAGTTTATCCCATGAGATCAAGTAAAGTGGACCTGATGAAAATAGTAATATCAAATTGGCACTAGTCAGTACAGCCTTTGAATACCTATCAATCGGCACATACTATACAAGACCTTTTTCCTCCCATTCTTACAACCACATCAAAATTAAAAAGATTATGTTTCACTAAAACATCTCACAGATAGTAGTCATATTTGCATAACAGGATTTATTCCTGCTTAGTTCACTACCATCTGTTTTCATGTTTTAAGTTGAAAGATTTATACATAAAACAATCTTATATAACTTTTCACACGCTATTTTAAAGAGCAATTGGCCCAAATCCTGATTATTTTCTAAACATATAAAGTTGTTTCCATAGGTAGGATACAAACCCTCAAATTCAACATTTTTTCAGTATAAGTAATTTAAAGTCTTATCACAACTGTGACAAGAACAAATTATTTAGTCCTTTTATAATAATTAATTTGTATGTGCATTCATATATATCTGACATCAACTTCTTTAACCCTTATGTAGAACATAAAACACTGAACAAAGGAGAAAAAAAATCAGTTTTACTTTCATTAATGTTTAGTTTCTCTGAACTGGATTAAGATGCTTCCTCTAATAAAGAGTACAATCATTTATGTGTGGAACTAGATAATTACTTTGTGAAAATGTTAAGCTTTAGCTACCAAAAACATATACACATTATATGCTGTTTCACATTTTTCTATCTTAGTATGTTTAAAGTATTAGATTATATATAATTAAGATTCAGGATCATAAAAAAAATACTTTTTTTACTTCCTTAGTAATACATCTAACTAAAATGTCACGGAGGGTGGGGTGAGGAATGTATTCAGATGTGTTCACATCAGCCTGAACAGTTATCTATTTACATAAAAATTGGATGTTTGACCTTACGTTGATTAAATAATCAACCGATAGCTTTATTACCTATCACATTACATAAAAATTGGATGTTTGACTTTGCATTGATTAAATAATCAACAGATATTTTTATTACCTATCAAACTATTTTATGATTTTTAAGCCACACTCAGAATTTTCAAGAACAACATTTTAGAAAAAAGGATCGCTGTTCTTCCATCTTGACAACTTTACACCATTTGACCACAAGGGGGCCATAACTATCTTTGAATTTTTTTAGGCAAGTCATGTAGCAGAGAACACTGAAAATGAAACCAAACCATTCTCAAAAATTAAGTAAACACTAAGGAATCATTTATGAACACAAAAATATAATTTTTGAAATTAAAAAGAATATGAAACACATGGGCTTCTCTGATACATGTTATACTTTGAAGTGAGACACTTTTCCTAACTTCTGCCTCCAAAACATGCATATCTATGTGCCTTCTGGACTCGTAACAGACTTTACTTTAAATACAATTAGTACTAAATATGATGGTCTGTGAGAATTCCTAATAAAGCCATTATTGTTTAAGTGCTGCAACTTATAACTGGGCAAATAAGAAAAGTCCCTCTAGCCTGTGCTAACCCATTCACTATATCCAATGGTCCTTTTTAAATTGACAATAACTCATTCTATTCTCACATTATGACCTGAGGTGAAACTTGAGAAAGCAAAATTACCAAAAACATGCTCCTCTGGCTAAATGAACAAACTGAAAGACAAAAATAATGTCTAACAATGAATGGTGTGCTTAATTTTTTTTTTTTTTAATTAAAATTACAAAGCAGATGGAATGGAAAGCTACATAAAGGAACTGAACATTTTGCTCAAGTATTCTCTGTGGTGCATTCAGCAAAATAAACTCGTCTCTTTGCAAATAAAAATGTTATACTGTTTATTTCCTGGAAAAAACAATTCCACGCCAGTGCTATTATAAGTGGAATTAAACCAATTGTTCCACCTGTGGTCCTATTTCAAGACTTTATATACTGTCTTCAGAAGTGTTCTCCAGAACCCTTACCAAAGGCAAATGAATTTAAATTGTCAGTTACTCGTTTCATTCTCACATTATCACTTTATACAATATCTTAATACAAAGGAAGTGATATGTTAACAACATTCATAATAGATGCTGAAATAATAAAAATATTAATTCTTTCAACAATATTACTAAAAGTTCTGTGACTCTTCTCATTCTAAAATTTCATACTACATCCTTCATATTCATGCTCATGATTTCATAGTACCTGGATTTTCTTCACTTTTTAAGATTTTTCTTCAAATGTCAAGCACCACTGTATAACCACTCTGGTGGCTGGAGGATTTTTAGGCTTGGAGACAGTGTTATGATAAGCCAACTGAGCAGTATCTAAGGGGACAAGAATGGCCTGAATGTATTTCTAAAATGTTACTGTGTATAAGCCCCAGTGATGTCTCTGTACTAAGAAAATTGGTTTTTCCATGACTCATTCCCTCATCTATAGAGTGGAAATGTACTCATCTCCTGACCTATATACTGATGACTGACTATGCCTAGAAACTTTTTAAGAAGTGTGCATGAATTAATCCTATTAAATTTCCCAATGCCTTATGTGAAAGGTCCAGAAGTTAACAGAAATGAGGAGGCCAACATTTGGCAACATTCTCAGTTATGCAGCACCATGCTAAGAAAACATTTGTTTCTTAAGGAAAACAAATATTTGAGAGGAAAAAAAGCACCACCAGGGAGAAAAAAAGAACTTTCTGAAAACTCCTAACAAGGTACCAATGAATGTCAAATTATAGAACAGGAAACTCAACTTCCTAGACAAATGTTATTTTCTGTACAGATTTTAAGAGTCCTTGGATCCATTGTCTTTTAGAGTGGTGTAGGCCCATTACCAACCAATGGAAAAAAGAGACAAGGTGATTTCAAGAGCCAACCTGCATTAAAAACAGTGATAATCACTAGTATACTTTGGCATCTGTATTCCAAACTGGTAGGTACTCTAGACATGCATAACTAATGCACAACAATGTCTTTCCTACTTGTTTTTCAAAAGACCTTCAACAAGTTGCACTTGACATTCACAAAAGAGCACATTCGCTGTGATAATGCTATTTCTCTCTTTAGTTTTAAATTAAATGTAACATTCATAATTTAATCTCTTCATTAACTAATTGTATATCAGAAAAATGGACTTAGAGTAAGCATTTTCTTCACTGATTTAAATGAGAATGAGGAATTCAACAAAAGCTATTAAAACCTTTTGTCCCTTTTCCTTTAAGTAGTGTTTCTTACATTGGGCTTTTTCTAAAAGCATCCAACTTGATGATGTAACAAAAATAGGAGAAAAAACAGTATTTTAAGCTTTATTTGACTGTTCTTAATATTTCCTTACTTGTGGCAGAGTTTTATGCCATAAAACACATTTACCATCTATTACAGGTGATTTGTACTCAAAATTTTATATTGGATAGCAAAATAAGATAATAAGTAACCCAATTAATCAGAACTTATTAAAGGGACTCACTTTCCTCAACAATAGTTGAATCCATTTACATTTCTGAATATTTTAATTCAATTATCAATAAAAATTATTTAAAGGGTCCATTTAAATCATGTACCAGCACCCATAAAAATAAAAATTACTGCACTAATTCTATGACCCTGTGCTTATAATAAGCATATTTTATTTTATTTTCAATAATCCAATCAAGATATACTTTAATGTGGGTGAAATGGAATATTTCTCTCAGACATGTAAAACCAAAGGAATATTCCATCTACAGATCCTCCACGAAAATACATTTTAGCCATCTAAAACATTGGTAATTCTTTAGAGTTAGAGATTATATAGATAATGTTAGCACAAGGACATGCCCTCAGGAATTCTGTGAATTATGAGTTTTCAGGAGACGAAGTAGTCTCAGGTCCCTATGGGGCTTCCTGAGACGTCTCCTCCTCTGCTACTGCCTCCTGCTGGAATCTGAGAAATGTGTTTACCAAACGGCATCGTTTTCGGGTGGTGCACACATAAACTCTTGCCATGTTTGAAGCTCACCTGAATCAATGGCTCATGCTGCCTCATTCCTGGGTTTTATGCCCATGGCTAAATTAGTGACTGCATCACATTATTTCACTGGAAAAACGAGGGGCTGAAAGGTGCTCAAACTTGCTAAGTGTCTCTTCCCGGCAGTGCAGATCCACACAGAGAATCATAATGGCTGCTTCCACTGACAAAGAAATTGAGTAGTGGTTCAGAGCTTTGAAATTTACACTCAACTAGTGAGACTGTATTTTCAATCAAGAAGAAAATCTCATAAGTCTTATAATAGAAGATATTTTCCAGCACACAGTTTTATTTTTATTTTTATTTTATTATAGAGATGTGGGGTACATGCAGGTGAAGTCTGGGCCTCCAGCTGGCCCTCGCTTCCCCTGGTTTGGGACCAGGTATCCTTTGCATTGTTACATGACCCCTACAATAAGCATATTTTAAAGTATCTTTCTAATAGCTTGGTATTTATTTAGGTCTTATATAAAGAATGTAAAAACTAATAACCAGAAAAAAATATGTTCTAAACCCTAAAAACAAGCTTTACAAGTCTCCCACACTTAACAAAATTTAAAATACTAAAACTAAAGATACTCATTTCCCCCCTAAATTTGTTCAGTGTAGATAGTCAGGAAATACGCAGAAAATCTAATAATAAACGCTTCTAAAGCTAGCGCAGTAAAGTTTTTTACTGAAAACAAGACATCAGAATTACATGTGTCAATGGCAAAGAAAACATTCAGACATGCACACTTAATCTTATCTTCCAGGTTGTTGTTTCTTTCCTTCCCGCAATCTTCTGTGATTTTTTTCCTACTGGGCTATTAGATGTTACTAGGCTTTCTCAAACCTTACTCATTTAAGTCGTTTTTATTTCACAATTTATAATCTCACATTAACATTTTGATCTAATGGGATTATTTTCTGAATACAAACTATAGCTTATGAAGCTAAATGCAAAGTACAGACTACAAACTAGAACAAACATAAAATATAAGATATTTGCATGGATATGACAGTCTTGAAAGAGCTTAATTCTGATATGCTATACCCTAATCTATTCAATTATGTATTCAATACTTTAGTATGTGTTGAACATTATGCTAGATGCTTTGTTAAACGAATCAAACACAGAGCATTAAATCATAAAACCTTTTAGCACTAGCTATATATGTGCAACTGGAGGCTTACATAGAAACTAAATATGTCAATTAAAAAATAAGAAAATATAAGCGGGGATAAATGATGTAATAATGTAAGCATTATCTGTCATTACTGTTACTCATGGTTGTTTATAGTTATGTAACAATATTTTTATCACACACTATCTCATGTATAGATTATATAATCTGATGTAATTCTTTCAGTACTCTTATATGTTAAATAGAATACATGCTATCTTCTCATGACCAAGAATAAGGGGCACAGACACTGAGGGGAGAGTAAGTCTGAGGTTATTCAGGAACGGGAAAGCATGACAGCTTTCAGCGGTGAAAGAGGATCTGAAAGTGGGTTGCCAGCAATGCAGCAAAAGTCAGGGGTTTATGTAAGGCTTGGGAGGGGAAGTGTGTGCCAATTGGTTGGAGGGTGGCACCAATCAGAAAGAGAGGCACCATGGTGTAGGGTTGAAAATGCACCAATCAGAGAGAAGCACTATGGTATAAAAGGACCAATTGGGAGAGGATTGAAAAGGGCCAATCAAGAAGAACTATGTGAAGGGGAAGTCTGCAGACCAGGAAATAGGTATTCTCACTCTGTTCTGTGAACTCCATCCAGAAGTTTTAGTGGAACTCACCCTAACTATCTGCCTAACAGGTTTCCTTCCTTTCTCCTCTCTCAAAGGCACCATAAGGGAATTAGAATTTTAGATCCACATAATCATGATTCAACTAGTACGTTTTTACTACTCAGTAGCTCCCACTCCTCTGAAACAAACTCATTTCTATAGTAATGTTCCCCTCGTTCTTCCAAGTCTCTCTCCTTAGTAATGAGAGCACTAGTAAGGTAAAAATAATTGTACTATTTGATACATTTATTATAGTAAATTTATTGTTCTCTTTAAGAAGCACCTACGTAGACTCAAGATTTTCACTAAAGAGACAAGTCATATTCTCAA
The DNA here is from genome assembly GCA_963574415.1 of Tarsius wallacei. Classification (NCBI taxonomy): domain Eukaryota; kingdom Metazoa; phylum Chordata; class Mammalia; order Primates; family Tarsiidae; genus Tarsius; species Tarsius wallacei. Next base: position 7,130 of record CAUYQG010043958.1, on the reverse strand, counting down.
TGTCCATCATAAAAATATCAAAGCCCATATCATTAAAGACAATGGAAAATCTTTCCATAGAAATAAAATAGAAGTTTACGTTATCATATAACCTAAATGTCTCTTTTAAAAAAATCATATTAAGAGTCAACTGTATTTTCCTGACTAGTAAATTACTTTGTAAAAGGCTGGAAAACCCCATTGGAGGTAATTAGTCTATATGCAGGAACAACTGGAACTTGCCTACATGCTTTTAATGTTTTTACACACACATTCTCACCACCACCATCACCACTATAATGGGATTCATTTTCAGGCTTTCCTACACATACAAAAATCTCAGCTACCCCATGTATGCTCCTTCCATAGTCTGTGGTAAAAAAAAATTAAGTCAACTGTGTCGAAGAATGATCTCAAAGTATAGTTTAGATTCAGTAGAGTAATACACACTCAGGTTTAAATTCTATCCTTGGCACTCACCCCATCACTCAAGCAAATTTATTAGTATCTATGAGTTTCGGTTTTCTTTCAGTAAAACTGGAATGACATCACCAGCCTGATAACTTGACTTGGGTTATTAAATCAAATGATATCTTGAAAAGCAATAGCCTCTCAATCCATATTATATCCTGTCACCTTCTCCATTCTCCTATGATAGATAAAGTCCATGAGAATTTGAATATCAACCCTGATTTAATCATTAAATTTATTTTGGATCTAAATTTACATATGGGTTTAGAAAACTATTAGGCTCCTTCCATAAGGACACAGAACATATAATGAGGTTTAACATCTTAAATTTAGAGGCAAGTACAAATGTATTAACAACCTGGCAGTATAAATACATCAAAGAATTCTCACAAACCATATCCTTCATTTACTGTTGCTTTACATATCAATAATTCATCAAATAACTTATTAATTTAATCTATTAAATTCTTAAAGCATTCCACTTATATTTTACTTAAAAGATAACCTTATGGTTTTACTTAAAAGATGTTTTAAAGTATAGTTATGAAACTACTTGAAGATTCAAACTTAATTGAGAGTACACAAACCTAATAATCTAATTCACTCCTTTAAACATATTTTAAGTCAGATCGGGCTCTCAGTCTTATAATTCTACCAGTTGGACACTAGGACTGAAACAACTCAGATGTATATTAAAATAATTTTTCAGATTTTCTCAGTAGTTATTACCCTGATTATGAATCACACTCCTTTGTAAGGTTGACTAGTGGTTTACATTAATAGACTATCACCTATTCAAATAAGGTCATGTCATTATATTTCAATATTTGACCTGAATACTTTTCTATATTTTATTCTCTACACCATAAGGTAGCTACAGAGAGAAATGTGCTATATTTTTGCATTAGTTCAGGGATTCCTGGAGCTCCATGGAACTGTATTTCAAACCTGCTTAAGGTCAGACAGCTAAGGAAAAGCCAATACCCACAACGATATTTCAAACATCCTGGGAATATGCACTTTGAATACACGGGATCAATTTGGGGATTCATGACAAAAGGAGTCCCAAGAGATCTACTTATAGCATCTCCATCTCACATTTCAGATCCTAATCTCCTAATTACTTTAGAGTGCTTGAAGGAGAAAAGTGGGGGGTGAAGGGGGAGAAAGAGAGAGAGATTGATTAAGGTGAATGAAATGCATGGGAGAGGAAAACCAGGTCAGAAGGACTAATGATGGGCTCAATCAGATGTGTGAAATTAACTTCTGTGTTTAGTGCAAATATGGCTAGATCAACAGTATGAATTTAATATAATGGCAAGCTAAGAGTAGAAATATATGCTACTAATTTTAATCTCCATATGAGTAAATGGGCCTCACTATTCACAGTATGGTCCTGTTGAAACCTTGCACAGGAGAAAATGTAACTTTCTGAACTGTAATAGCAGCTTACAGTGGCACCTTCATTTAATCATTCAAATGCTGGGCCTCTAAAATCATTCTCCAAAAATCCTTCTCAACTGCTTGTGTAAGGAGGATAAAATCTGACATCAAAAGAATGCTATAAAATTGGGTAAGAGAAAAAAATAGAGAAAATGCCTAATGGAGCACATGACTTAGAGTAGGAACTGGCATTATGTGAATCTGAATATCATTTGAGTATGCCAAGAGTAAGAAATACTAGTATAAGGTAGCACAGAACACAATAGACTAAAAAAATAGTGACATAATATATTTTAATCAACTATCTAGCCTATCTGATATATTATCTTTGGCAGATAGCATTCTAAGGTGTCAACCTTAAAAAATGTAAAACAAAGCTAACTATATTCAGCAGCCACAGCAATGCTCAAAATGTAAGAATATACACATTATACATCTCACTTTCAAATTCACTACAATCATTTTACTTTTCTGTTAAACAAATAATTTTATTTGTGGATTTTAAGTAATATATACTCATTTCTACCAAGATTTTCTGTCTGCATCTTTTCAAATAAAGTCCATGTTTTCCTGCCTGTATACTAACTGGCATCCAGTCTTTTATAGCAGTAATCACTGAAGGAACATGACTCTGTCAAACATAGAAGCAAACAAAATAACAGGGGATTTTTATTAGATAATATAGAACATTTTCCTTCTCCATATGAAGTCACAGCATTGGTTTTTTTTTTTTCTTGATTTGTTTGTTGTGTATTATCTACACAGTCATGAATTCTAAATCCATTTTATGAGTCAGGCTTACACTGAATGCATTAAACAAATACTTTGTAAAAGTCAGAAAAATGTATTTTTACATATTTTATTAAATCATACTTAGTGTAATAGTTAGGAAATAATCATTGCACCATGAAAGTCCATCTTATTTTAAAACCACAAATCAAGTTTTCAAGAAACTTTTTTAAAGTATTCAAAAGTTGACTCTTATCTTTGGACAGTTATGATACCAAAACTTTAGTATATGCTAAGTAGATACAGGTGCTCCAAATATCTATTTAAATTCTGTATCAAAACATTTTAAAATGTGTTGTTCTTATATTTTATTTTATAATGAAACTAAACCCTTAAAGACAGTAAATGAAGCTAAACTTCTTTAACATTTACCTCTTTTTTGTGTCAAGTTCTCCTCATCCTCTACCCTGCCCTCTACCATCTCAGCCTCCACAGGCACCATAAAAAAACAACTTTTATTTACGATATGACTTTTCAATGAAGAATCCTGACTGACTTTAGCTATACATTCTTTAAAATTGAATTCTGTAATACAGTTCATGTTTTGGAAACATTTTTTTTTAATGGCTGACATATGATTGGTTCATATCTTTTCCTACAAAGGGAAACAAAATTCTCAATTAAAATTGATTAGATACCCAAATATTTGCTTGTTATTCTAAGTAAATATTATCAAATTATTATAAAATAGTCAACAATGGCCCAATACATGCTATTTGACAAGCATCGGTGTTGGTTTTTTAAATATACATTACCACTTTTAATTCTCACAACAAACCAACCAGCAAGGTTTTGTCATGCTCCCTCTTCAGAGGTGAACAGGCTGAAGTCCAGGGAGGTCATGCAGCTCACCTACTTATTCACCACACTACACAGGTACAGCCAGAAGAAAACCCACCTAGTAGGGCCCCAAATCTCAAACTTTTAACCTTCATTCTATATGGCCTTCAACAGTGAAATCACAGAATTATTTATATTTAGCTCTAGTTTTTGAATTTTTAGAAATGGTTTGTGGTTCTTTTATTTAAAGGTCAAAATTTCCATATCTCAAAGGTGACCAGAAATCTCATACTGCCTTCATAAAAGAAAAAGGGACTGAAGACTTTAAAGAATGTTCTGAGTTTAGCTCACTGCTTCTTTAAACGACTAATTTAGAGATAGAAAACTCTTTCATACTTCACCTTGATTTGTATCTTTAAATGAGAGTTTTCTCTTCATTAATTAATGTGCACATTAATGAGATAATTTATGGGTTTTATTATTTCTTCAAAGACATTAAGCTTCTCAAGGGAAAACATTTCATAGACACAAAGTGCATTTTTGTTATTAAAACTGCTATTTCAATCTCAATGGATAAATAATACTTCATATGTATATTCATTTACTAGAATTTTAATCAGCTTTAAGCACAAATCCTTCATGACACAAAAGGATAAGGTATCCAAACCTACTCACAAATCTTTTTACTTATGAAAGAGGTTCTATAATCTCACAAGACAAAAGGAAGTGAGCTTGAGGAAGAAAGAAATATAAAATATTAATCATAATTGCATTTTAAAATGTTCTTTAAAGGCATTTTCTTATGTATAAATTGGATGTTTAGGTTTACTTTTAGTTTTCTACAGCAGACTAAACAGCTCCAACCTGTGTTAAACTGAGTCAAGTAATAACTTCTAAGAGATATCAGTAAAGTCCATCTGGAACTGAAATAATACTATGACAAAATGTCTTAACATCAGTTGAAATAAAGGACAATGAAAAAAGCAAGAAAAAAAAAGCAAGAAAAAACAACATCAAATGGTTATTATTACAGGAAGTTAATCGCCAAGGAAAAACAAGGTCACATGAAAGAAAATCATTCTCAATGAAAATAAATTTCATTACTTAGAAATTCCTGATATAATGTCCTCTTTCAAATCTTCTCCGTGAACAGGAGTGCATAATTTTTAAAAAAGTATCACCTTTATCTTATTTAAACTTCACAAGTACATTGTGAGCAACTTTCATATACTTTCATGTTTTTCCTGTGTTATACAAGAGGAATCAACTTTTACACAATGTCACACGTACAAGGTGAAGGCAGAAATAACACCAGTGATCAGTCACTTTATTAAATATTTTTGAAATATTGAAATATGCTTAGTTTAAATCCATGTATGTGTATATATATATATATACATATATATGTATATACATATATATATGTGTGTGTGTGTGTGTGTTAAAACTGAGATCTGACAATTGTCATTATACATCTATTCCTTTATATAAGATTTCCTTGTGGGTCTTCTCTCTTTAAGATTTATTTATGGATCAGAAAAACTTGAGGACAAAAAAATACAGCTAAATTTAAATATCAGAGAAACTTTTTTAAAAACACTCATAAAGAAATACAAATAGGAATAAAATGTTAACTAATAGAAAATATTAACTTATAAACATGATTTTTACATGGATACCAACAAATTATATATTTCTTACACTATCTACACTGCTAAACTAAGGAGGCAAAGGAGTATTTTAAAAGCAGCTTAAAAGTCAAGATGGGTATGAGTGCCTGGGTCATAAAGGCAGACCACAAGTGTTCCACAGACTTCATCTTCAACAGAGTGCACAGGGCATCTATTCACAGCTTGATAGCATATACCCCAGAGGTCTGTGTTACAGAGTAGCTAAAGATCACATCACTAAAGCCATTTAAAACTCTTTGTTTCAAAATCTTTCCTAACATTCCCAACTTTTCAACTTTCACACACTTATATAAACACTATGACTAGTATTATTTCAACATATATAATTTTAACTATATTTTACTGCTACAGACAATTGCAATGCGTTTTCCATCATATTACATGAATTATACATGGGGAAAAATATCTTTGATCATTACCACCTCTCACACTTGGGAAAAGTGGAATAAAATGGAATATATAGCAACAGCTCAGAGCCGATTTTCTAACAAAGCATAAAAGCCTCTTCCAGCATGTACACTAAAACATATGGAACAGCTGATACCAAACAAGAAATACATGTCGCCTGCACAGCCATTCCACACAAACTGTAGGACAGTCATGGAACTTTAAGGTTTCATAGTGTCAATGATTTTTGTCCTCCTCAAATCACCATTGTCACAGGTAAAGCAAAATTCTCTGAATCCCCTTGGGTTTATAGCTTCCTCAGCCCTGTACTGATGCATAATTTGCTTTTGTCTTAAATAAACCCCTGGATAATTCTTTATTCTTGCAGAAATCTCCGCTACACAATTGAAATTCACTTCTAATGGCTTCCAAGAAGAATAGAATTCTTAGGTTTGGTGTTTCCAAAGATTCAAGAAAACTCTAGCACATAATGGAATAGCTAAACACTAAGTATAGTAAAACTGATGAGAATATCTGTTTTATGAATAAATATGCAACTCCATATATTGCTAAAATACAATAATTCTTAAATATTAGTAATTCAAAATGTTGCGAATTCATTATCCAAGTACACAAACACATCACAGAATTTAGAAAACTTTTTAGTTTTGTAAAACTCACTTTAAAGAGAAGGTTGTCAAGACTCCATTTTGACCTGTGAGAAACTGGTAACATTAAAGAATAAGGTTTGTATTACACACTTATGGTTTCTTAGTTCTTCTGATAGCTTCACCTTCTAGCATTACATAAACTATTGATCTATATTTAAGTATCCTTTCCATGATAGTCTGAAGTGTATTATTATAAGCATTTTATTAAATGTGTTCTATATGACTGTGTATATATCAGTCACCTCACCACATTAAAAGTCAGGCATTATATTGTCTATGTATACCAGATTATTTGTATTTAGGTCAAATATATTTCAGGCTGTCATAGTAACACCCCTTCAGAGCCCTAAGCCTCTGTGTCCAAGAACCCTAATCATCACTGGGTTTTAGAAAGACAACAAAAAATATTCATTTATTTTATTAATCATGTTCATTATTTTAAAAACTTGAAAATACTGATAAGCAAACTAAGCAAATACACTACAGCCCTCTCAACTAATACCTCAAGTACTGTTCATGTTTAGACAGATAGGTATGTATATCTTTCTATATTTTATGCATATGTAGGGATGTTTATATACACTACTTAATTTACACATACTCTGTCACATTTAAAATGTACTTGTGTATCTGTTCTTGCTCACATGATAGCACAAAGTGAATATATTTTCACATCAATGAAGAATTATCTAGTACTATAAACATATATCATATTTAATTAACCAACCCGCTATTATTTGATGACCACATATCTACAAAACATCACAGAATATTTTGGTGCTGCATGAGAAAAATTTTATTTTAAAAAATACTTTACAGCCGGGCTCGGTGGCTCAGCCTGTAATCCCGTGCCTTGGGAGGCTGAGGTGAGTGGATGCCTGAGCCCGCGGGTTCGAGACCCGCCTGGGCAACTTGGCGA
>CAUYQG010043954.1:0-11509 GCA_963574415.1 Tarsius wallacei | reverse complement strand
GGTGGCTCAGTCTGTAATCCCGCGCCTTTGGGAGGCTGAGGTGAGTGGATTGCCTGAGCCCGCGGGTTCGAGACCCGCCCGAGCAACTTGGCGAGACCTCACCTCTACAGTAAATCAAAAATTAGCCAGGCGTGGTAGTGCGCGCCTATAGTTCCAGCTACTTGGAAGGCTGAGGCGGAAGGATCGCCGGAGCCCAGCAGGTCAAGGCTGTGGTGGCTGGGAACGTGCCACCGCACTCCAGTCTGGGCGACAGAGTGAGACTCCAACTCAAAAATACAAAATAAAAAAAGAAAGGTAATATCACTGGACATAAGACTTTTATGTTGGCAGTTGTTTTCTTTTAGAATTTCAGCAAAAGATCCTATTTCTTTTGCTAGCCATTGTTTCTATTAAGTCAGCTATAAGTCTTATTAAATACTCCTTTAAAGTAGATCTATCTCCTGCTTGAGTTTCATAGTGCTTTTTGAATCTGTGGCTTGATTTTGTCATCAGTTTTAGAAATTTCTCAGCCATTCTCTCTTCAAATATTTTTTCTGTCTCATTTTTTCTCTCATAATTCTGGAACTCTAATTACGTATGTGTTAGGCTTTTTCACTATGTCCCATATATATTTTATGCTCTTTTCTATATTTCCTTTTTTTTTTTGAGTTGGAGTCTCACTCCATTGCCCAGGCTGGAGTGCAGTGGCACGCTCACAGCCACCCCAGTGTCGACCTACTTGACTCCCACGATCCTTCTGCCTCAGCCTTCCAAGTAGCCGGAACTATAGGTGCACACTACCATGCCCAGCTAATTTTTAAAAATTTTTATTGTAGAGACGAAGTCTCACCATGTTGCCCAGGCTGGTCTCGAACCCACGGGCTTGATCCTCTCACCTTGGCCTCCCAAAGTGCTGGAATTATAGGGTTGAGCCATGCCTAGTCTCTTCTCTGTATTTCTATTCTCTTTTTCCTCATGACTCAATCTGGATATTTTATTTTGACCTTATTTCACCAGTCCTTTCTTCAGCTATGATGAATAACTTGTTAAATGCATCTATTGAGATCTTTTTTTTTTTTTATAAGTTGGAATCTCACTCCGTTGTCCAGACTGGAGTGCAGTGGCAGCCTCGATCTGCTGGGCTCCGGCGATCCTTCCGCCTTAGCCTTCCAAGTAGCCAGAACTACAGATGCGTGCTACCACGCCCAGCTAATTTTTTGTTTATTGTAGAGATGAGGTTTCGCCAAGTTGCCCGGGCAGGTCTCGAACCCGCGGGCTCAGGCAATCCACTCACCTCAGCCTCCCAAAATGCTGGGATTACAGGCTGAGCCACAGATCCTGGCTGAGATCTTTTTTTTTTTTTTTTTTTTTTAGTTGGAGTCTCACTCTGTTGCCCAGACTGGAGTGCAGTGGCACGCTTCTGGCCACTGCAGCCTCGACCTGCTGGGCTCCTGATGATCCTTCCACCTTAGCCTTCCAAGTAGCTGGAACTACAGGCGTGCGCTACCATGCCCAGCTAATTTTTTTAAAATTTTTTATTGTAGAGATGAGGTCCCACCTGCCCAGGCGGGTCTTGAACCCGCAGGCTCAGGCAATCCACTCACCTCAGCCTCCCAAAGCGCGGGATTACAGATAGCTGTGGCTGAGATCTTAATTTCAGTTATTATATTTTCCAGTTTTTGGATCTCTCTGACTAGGTACAGTGGTATGGGGGCTGTCTGATTCTTTTTTTTCCAGTTCTGTAGAAACTGGAAATTATAAAAATTTTCTGTCTTTTCATCTAACTTTTTGAACAAATTAATCATCATTGTTTCAGACATTAGGTTTGACAATTCTAATATCTGTATCTTATGAGTCTGTTTCTGTATCTATTTTTTCTCTTGGTTTTTAGGCATTTAGTTTTGTCTCCTAGTAAGTTAGTAAATTTTTTCATTTGAATGTCAGATGTGTATGAAAAATTTTGGAGATGATCTGAGCTCTGATGGTATTATCTTCCTCTAGAAAGGATTTGTTTGCCCGGCTTATTTTAAATATTTTTGTCAAGCTTTTCTAGTTGTTCCCAGCAGGAAGGCTGGTCTGCAACAAGCCATTTGCTTTAACTAGAAGTAGAAAGATCTGATTTTATTGTCAGCTTATGATCATTACCTAGTTAATTACCAGAGCTGGTTTGAGGGTTATATTTTTCCAGAAAAGAACCACCATTTGCTTTTGTCAGGTGTAGGGACTGTTAATTTTTAATATGAGGTTCTCTAGATCATGGCAGGCATGATTTTAATTGACAAATAAGCCGGGTTTGGTGGCTCAGCCTGTAATCCCACGCCTTGGGAGGCTGAGGTGAGTGGATTGCCTGAGCCCGCGGATTCGAGACCTGCCTGGGCAACTTGGTGAGACCTCATCTCTACAATAAATCAAAAATTAGCCAGGCATGGTAGTACGTGCCTGTAGTTCCAGCTACTTGGAAGGCTGAGGCAGAAGGATCGCCCGAGCCCAGCAGGTCGTGGCTGTGGTGGCCGGGAGCGTGCCACTGCACTCCATTCTGGGCAACAGAGTGAGACTCCAACTCAAAAAAAAAATTTTTTTGACAAATAAAAATTTGTCAATTTTTGTCATATGTCTATTATGTACATGTTTTGCTGAATTCTGTATACATTGTGGAATGGCTAAATCAAGCTAATAGGGTCTCACTCTGTTGCCCAGGCTGGAGTGGAATGGCATGATCATAGCTCATTGTAACCTTGAGCTCTTGGGTTCAAGCAATCTTCCCATCTCAGTCTCCCTAGTAGCTGGGACTGCAGGCATGCACCACTACACCCAAATTATTTTTTTTTAAGACACATGGTCTCACTATGTTGCCCAGGCTGATCTCCAACTCCTGCCTCAAGCAATCCTCCTGCCTTGGCTGCCCAATGTGCTGGGATTACAGTGTGAGCCATTGCACACAACCTTATCATTTTCTGTGCAAGCATAATTTTAAAATACCCTTTTTTTTTTTTTTTTTTCAGTTGGAGTCTCACTCTGTCGCCCAGACTGGAGTGCAGTGGCCGCTTCTGGCCACTGCAGCCTCGACCTGGGTTCCGGCGATCCTTCCGCCTCAGCCTTCCAAGTAGCTGGAGCTACAGGCATGTGCTACCACGCCCGGCTAATTTAAAATACTCTTTTAAAAAAAATTTTAGAGACAGGTCTTGCTCTGTCACCCAGGCTGGAATGCAGTTTGCAATCATAGTTCACTGTAGTCTTGAACTTCTGGGCTCAAGTGATCCTCCTGCCTCAGCCTTCCGAGTAGCTGGGACTACACGTGTGTGCCACTGAGTGGTTAAAAATTTTCAAGGAGACTTTTTTTATTTTTTATTTTGCCTAGAGTTAAAGCAAAAACAGACATGTTCTTTTGTCACCTTCTGTTGTGGGCTGGATTTTTTTCTTAGATCATCTCTGTAGCCCTTTTAGGATTTGGCTTTGCTATGGATTTCCGTTCCAATTCCCTACCTCAAGTGGACCCAATGCCCTGCTTTCTGCTCTTCTAGGCTTTTGGTTACTAGGAATTGATAAAAGATGAAAGCCATCAGCTTCAGCTCCTGCATGGCTACCTGGATTTGTACTTCTGTCTTTTCTTTGGCTTCTGAGGATTTCTCTAATTTTTTACAAGCTCTATATTTTTATTTGTTTGTTTGTTTGTTTATTTATTTATCTTTTTTTTTTTTTTGAGTTGGAGTCTCACTCTGTCGTCCAGGCTGGAGGGCAGTGGCACGCTCCCGGCCACCGCAGCCTCAACCTGTTAGGCTCCAGCAATCCTTCCACCTCAGCCTTCCAAGTAGCTGGAACTACAGGCAAGCGCTATCACGCCCGGCTAATTTTTTGATTTATTGTAGAGATGAGGTCTCGCCAAGTTGCCCAGGCGGGTCTCGAACCTGCGGGCTCAGGCAATCCACTCACCTCAGCCTCCCAAAGGCGCGAAATTATAGGCTGAGCCACCGAGCCCAGCTATCTATTTATTTTTGAGTTGGAGTCTCACTCTGTCGCCCAGTCTGGAGTGTAGTGGCATGCTCCCAGTCACCGTAGACTCGATCTGCTGGACTCTGGCGATCCTTCCACCTCCTCCCACTGCACCTGGCCTTGAGCTCTATATTTAAAAGTATTTTTAAAATACATATATTTATCTGATTGGTCATGGTGGCTCATGCCTGTAATTCCAGCACTTTGGAAGGCTAAGGTGGGAGGATTGCTTGAGACCAGAGGCTTGACACCTTAAGCAACGTAGCAAGGTCCTATCTCAACAAAAACAACAAATATATATACATTCCATCCTTTTTTAGTATTTTTTAAATTTTTTTTTAGTCAGAGTCTCACTCTGTCACCCAGACTGGAGTGCAGTGGCATGCTCATGGCCACTGCAACCTCGACCTCCTGGGCTCAAGTGATCCTTCCGCCTCAGCCTTCCAAGTAGCTGGAACTACAGGCACATGCCACCATGCCGGGCTAATTTTTTTATTTATTGTAGAGATGGGGTCTTGCCAAGTTGCCCAGGCTGGTCTTGAACCCGTGGCTCAGGCAGTCCTCTCATCTTGGCCTCCCAAAGTGCTGGGATTATAGGCGTGAGCCACTGTGCCCGACCAGGTATTTTGTATTACAGTTGGTTTTCAGGATATCTAGTTTACCACATTGCTAGAAACAGAAGGTATTAATTTCTTCTATGATGTGGTTTTTAGAACATTACAGTGGCTCTATTCTGGGAATCCCCATTTAGTTAATGTCATTTTTTCCTGTGAAGGCCAGCCTCATTACAGTTCTGACTAGAACACAAGGTGATCATTATTTTTCTTACTCTGTATGTGCTGTATCGATTCATGCAGACTAGGAATACATCAGAATATTGAATATTGGGTCATTATTAATTTATTTGGAGTTTCTACTTAACTAAAAATTCACAGATCTTTTCAATAGATGATTTTACTTTTTTTGAAACATACATGTAGAACTCTTTTTAAAATTTTTGTCTGTTTGTCTCTAGTACCTAGCACAGGCTCTCAGTAAATGAATGAATGACTTTACATTTCTTACTTTAAAACATTTTTGGCCCTGCCTGCGTGGTGGCTCACACATGTAATCCTAGCACTTTGGGAAGCCAAGGCAAGAGGACTACTTGAATGCAGGAGTTCGAGACCAGCCTTAGCAACATAGGAAGACCTCATGTCTACAAAAAAGCAAAATTTAGCTAGTCATGGTGGCACATGCCTGTAGCCCCAGTTACTTGGGAGGCTGAAGTGAAAGAATCGCTTAAGCCCAAGAGATCAAGGCTATAGTGAGCCATGATCGTGCCACTGCACTCCAGCCTGGGCGACAGAGAGATCACGACTAGAAATTTAAAAAAAAAAATTAGTCGAGCTTGGTGGCTCAGCCTATAATCCCACGCCTTGGGAGGCTGAGGTGAGTGGATTGCCTGAACCCGCGCGTTCGCGACCCGCCTGGGTAACTTGGCGAGACCTCATCTCTACAATAAATCAAAAATTAGCTGGGCGTGGTAGCGCGCGCCTGTAGTTCCGGCTACTTGGAAGGCTGAGGCGGAAGGATCGCCGGAGCCCAGCAGGTCGAGGCTGCGGTGGCCGGGAGCGGCCACTGCACTCCATTCTGGGCGACATAGTGAGACTCCAACTCAAAAAAAAAAAAAAAGAAAAAGAAATTACCCATCATAAGGGCCCCGGAATCCAAGATTTACTCAAGTCTATGAAGTCAGTTAGTCACAGCACTTCAGAAACAAACTTCTGGGCTTCTGATATTTACTTCCCCATACAAGACTTGCCGAGCACTAGATTAGGTTATGGTCTTCAACAATTCTGACTTGGGTAGCAAGAACGGAAAGGAGCTAGCTGGTAGCCAGTGATGTCAGTTATCATTCTATAAATGCAAGCAAGAATCAGACCTTAGATAATTAGGAACCACGAAAAAACTTCACTTCTCCTTAGATAATGTTATGTGTAATTATATAAATCACAAAACTGTAAATGAACTCAAAATAAGAGAAAAGAAACTAAACCATCTGCCTACATTTAAAAAGATGCCCATAGAGACACACAGTCTCAGGCCTAGAGTATTTCTCTACAACATCAAGTTTAGCTGTGAAGACCCAGACAGCCTATGGGCAGGGGTGGGCTGGTTGGGAATGAGGCCCCACTGGGAGGCTGGCCTCTTCTGAGAAGTCTGACCTGCACTGAGGGGCAGGCTCAGGCTTCCGATTTCTAAACAAGCCAAGAAAGCCGGGTTTCAAGTAGCATGTCTTTCTTTCCTGTCCTCATGTCATTCCTCTCTCTCCTTAACCTGACAGGGGTTTCTGTGTCTCAGACAGGTCAGCCAAGCAATTCAGCAGCACGGTGAGTATGAGGTCATGGCAAAAATTCAAATTCCAAACCCACAAGTTCATGAATTGATGATTTGGGAGGCTTTCCTCATGCAGCACAGTGAATTCACACACACTGCACAGTCTTTCCTATTTACTCGTATTTACTCGTGATAATGAAGGATACAATATGAATATTTGAAGACCTCAGATAATCTCCAAAACTAATTTTAAGTTAAATAGCTTCAACTTCCTGCCTCACGAAACAGCTGTTCTTTTGGTCAGTTCTTCTTCCAACCCTCTCATTGCAAATCCTGGTGGGGCAAAACGGCGCACACAAATGTGTGTCCTGTTTTTCACATTCTAAAAGTTTCACGGAGAAGTAGTATGCAAATTGTGATAATTTTAAATGCACCCTTAGTGAGGGGACTTGTGATTTAAAATCATCGTCAAGTTAAAGGAAAGAGTCCTTTGATTTTCACAGTATACAGGTCCAAATTTACCTGCCATGTAGTTCTGATTTTGGCAAATCATATTTGCTAAAAGTGGGGAGAAGCCTATTGACAGAAAATGGCTGGGCGTGGTGTCTCATGCCTTAATTCCAACACTTTGGGAGGCTGAGGTAAGAGGATGGCTTGAGCCTAGAGTTCGAGACTAGCCTGGGCAACATAATGAGACCTTGTCTCTACCAAAAATTAAAAAAAAAACTAGCCAGGCATGTAGCTCCTGCTATTTGTAGTCCCAGCTACTTGGGAGGCTGAAACAGAAGGATGAACTGAACCCAGGAGACCAAGGCTGGGTTGAGCTGTGATTTGTGCCACTGCATTCCAGTCTGGGTGACAGAGTGAGAACCCAACTAAAAAAAAAGAAAAGATGGGAAAGAAATGCAATTGATTAAGCACTTACTAAGTGCCAAGTAGTATGAGGAACTTGGCCCTGAGTGCTCAGTGAAAACAAGGCTTTCTGAACATCACTGCTTCTCTATACGTGTTGTGTAGCCCAACTCTGACGCTAAGGAAGGCATTAAGTTTCTAAGGAAAGGCAAGCTCCAATACTGAGCACAGTGATGGAACAGTAAACGTGCCACTGCTTAAGACGGAACAATGCATCATGTTTCACTTCTCTGCCGGAGCAAGAGAAGCAGCTCTTTGTCCTGCCTTTTCTTCATGCTCAGCAGATGCTGGCGCCCCCAAAAGATAAAGCATTCTTTGTGTGCCGTGCCCTCAGCTTCCCTGGGTATAGGATGGCGCTTCCGTATGCAGATGCTGAAAAATCTTCCTGAGAGTGTTTGCATAGTAGTTGTCTCTTGAGCACATGCTTATTTTTAGCGGTAAATTATTGGAGTCGGTGAGGCTGAAACCTCAGCTACTTTTTGCATATGTTTTAAGTAACCAGATCTCAGACTCAGGGACCATAGACCACATATCAGCCATGACAATAGATTTCAAACCTCAGCCTCTCATCGTGCCAGGTAACTGAAATTGATTAATGACTTACTGATTTAACAATGGTCAGTGAGGGTCCACAAAGTGCTTATTTTCAGATTATTCCTGGTTGGAAGTCCATTTATTCATCACTGAGAAGAAGGAGCTAAAGTGCTGCTCTTTGTGGAGGTAGAAACCTTAGATCAGTGATCTCAATTCATTGCTCAGCATCTGCAGAGAGCCAGAGCAAAGAAAAAGGGTCAAGTCCCCAGACCTGATGGCAACACTGCGCAAATTGCTAATAGGGAGGTGAAGGCTGCCTCAGATACTTAGGATTCCACAGATGCTGCCCTCAGCAACATCCTGGATACTGCCCCAAAGTGGCAGAGATTGCTCTAGGTCCTTCCTTAAGAGACCTGAGAGACACAGTGAACTCATTCCCAGGAGAGCTGCTCTTACGGGGCACAACGAATGAAGAGCAGGGGACCAGCACCAGGCCCTCTACTTTGAGCTTTGTCACCCTCAGAGATTTAAGGAAGCAGCTTCGTTAACTGATGACCAGCAAGGTTGAAGGGTAACAAGACATTTTTATTTTTAAAGTCAGGAACCTTGGTTCTAAGCAATAGAACTCAGTCTAACTTATACTTTCAACCTAACTTCTAGCGTTGCTTCTTAACCTCTTAATTATTTGAAACAGAAAGAATCCTCAAAATGGATACATACAAAATATTTTGCTTATGTGTGTATTTGTTTTGCATATCTGAAAGTCTAAGATATGTTTCCAAGGGTTTGAATGATGTCATCAGAGTTCTGTGATGCTTTCCATCTCTTGGCCCTGATTGTCTTTCTTATACCTGAATACTCGCTCCACATGGTGGACAAGTTTCACGTAGTACTTGGCTAGAAATCACAGTGAAAAAAAAAAAAAAGCCTCTTCTACTGGTGTCCATATATCAACCACCAAAACAGACTCTGATTGGCTCCACTTGGAGCACACATGTGTCTTTGGACCAGTCACTCTGCCTTGAGGGCTGTGATTGGATAAACTGAGTCACGTGCCCACTCCAATGGCCAAAGTGTACTGGATTGTGTGATTAATAGCTACATCAGGATCTCATCAAGCATGAAAGGAGCAGGTCCTCCAAGGAAGGGAGGATGATAAATAAAAAGAATGCCCATTATGACATATAAGTGGCCCTTAAGACTCTGATGATCTTAAAAACAAAGAGATTACCAACTGCTCCTGCTTTCCACCCACGTTCCTCTTTTGCCATTCAAGGCAGTCCTTGAAGCTCTACGTATGAACTTGGGATAGTTCCAAATAAGTAATATACTAAACCTATACCTAGTAAGCCATGTATTGTTGCTGCCTTCATTAAGCCAAATTCTTTTTTATTTCTAATTAATTAATTAATTGATTTTTTAGAGTTAGAGTCTCACTATATTGCTCAGGTTGGTCTTCAACTCCTGGGCTCAAGCAATCCTTCCACTTCAACCTCCCAGAGTAGCTGGGACTGCAGGATCACACCAGTGGGCCTGGCTTAGCCAAATTCTTCTGTTAGGATACCGTGTCATCCAGTGACGTTTGGTAGACAAAGATGCTGAAGAACATGAGTTTCTTAGGAGGCAGAATTTGGTTTCATTTGTTTGTTTCTGCCATAACATTAAACATGCAGTGCCTAGCACATAGAGAGCCTAAATTATTATTTGCTAGATCAAGTCAAGCGGGCCATCACGTCCTTTGGAGGCTTGGTAGATCCAACAGCTAAAAAAACTACATCCTCTGAGAACATCTAGTTCTCCCAAACTTTTCCAGACCAGAAATTCCATTTTTTTATGCTGAAGAATTTTTTTTTAAGCTAAGAATTTTTTTTAAGCTAATTTTTTTTAAGCTCTTTTAAAAGAGTACAGTAGATAACATGTGAGATCAGCATCGTGTGAGATAGCTGATATCTTAGAGTTAGGCCTGATTTTTCAATTCTTTTTTTTTGTTTTTTTGAGTTGGAGTCTCACTCCTTCGCCCGGCTGGAGTGTAGTGGCACGCATGCTCACGGCCAGCCCAGCATCGACTTTCTGGGCTCCAGCGATCCTTCCGCCTCAGGCTTCCAAGTAGCCAGAAGCCTGGCTACCACGCTGGCTATTTTTTATTTTATTATAGAGACAAGGTCTCACCAGGATGCTCGGGCTGGTCTCGAACCCACGGGCTCAAGCAATCCACTTGCCTTGGACTCCCAAAGTGCTGGTACTGAGCCTGGCCAAAATTTCCAATTCTTAATAACATTTTCAATAAGTTGGGTTATCTCTTGGTAATGGATAATTTCATGTGTCAACTTGACTGGCCATGGGGTGCCCAGATTAAACATTATTTCTGAGAGGATCATTGAGGGTGTTCCTGGATGAGATTAGTGTTTTAATCAGTAGACTCCCTAGACTAGGTTGCCCTCCTCAGTGTGGATAGGCAGCATCCAACCTGCTGAGGGCCTGTATAGAACAAATGTGGAGGAAGGAGGAATTCTCTCCTTTTGCTTTCTGCGTTCCTGCTTGAGCTGGGACTTTGCTCTTCTCCTGCCCTTGGACTGGGATTTACACCGCTGGCTTTGCTGGCCCTTAGGCTTTCAGATCTGGACTAAATTATACTATTGGGTTTATTCATAGCAGAAGTCAATTTTTCATAATAAATTTCTCCCTCTCTCTCTTCTCTCTGTATTGTGTGAGGGTGGGAGGAGAGAGGAAAGAGAGGAGGGATGGGGAGGAGGTAGGAGTGAGAAGATACGAGGAATGACTACCCAAAACCCAAAAATTATCTTTTGGAGGGCAAGCCCCTTGTAGTACAAGCTTTCCTCACTAGGTGAGTGTTCTAGGGACCCATTGGCATCACTGTACCAGTTAGCATTATTGTAAGAGGCTGTGTTTGGCTTCAGTGAATTTTGTGGGGGGAGATTCTTTCAGTGAGCTTGTCCATTTCATGATGGGTGATTTATGAGTACACCTGCTCACATTGTGTTGAATGTTCAGCAGCTTTTGACGAAAAACAGCATGATCCCCATGCTTCACTCTCCCTATTCACCCAGTTTCTCTCTAAGCGACATTTTTTTCGCCCAGGTGAAAAAAATCCTCAAAGGAAAATGTTTACTGATGTGGAAGAGGTGAAACAAAAAACAGCAGAAGCACTAAAAGGCATCAAAAATGACAAATTCAAAAACTGTTTTAGCACTGTAAAAAGTGTCTCAATAGGTGTATTGCATCAAACGGTGAGTACTTTGAAGGTGATTAAAGTTTAGATATGTAAAAATAAATACATAATTTTTTATAAATAAATTCTGGTTTTTTGGATCTATCTATCTATGTCTATCCAAATACTATGTGAATACTATATATATATCCTGTTTCTCTGAAGATCCTTTACCAATACACTCAGGCAAACTATTTAGTCTCTTGGCTCCTTAATTTCCCTTTGTAGTATTATCCTCTGTGAAAGAGTTATAAAAATACCTACTTCAGCCAGGCTCGGTGGCTCAACCTGTAATCCCGCGCTTTGGGAGGCTAAGGTGAGTGGATTGTCTGAGCCCGTGGGTTCGAGACCCGCCTGGGCAAGCGAGACCTCATCTCTACCATAAATCAAAAAATTATCCCGGCGTGGTAGCGCACGCCTGTAGTTCCAGCTACTTGGAAAGCTGAGGCGGAAGGATCGCTGGAGCCCAGCAGGTCGAGGCTGCGGTGGCCGGGAGCGGCCACTGCACTCCAGTCTGGGCGACAGAGTGAGACTCCAACTCAAAAA
>CAUYQG010043953.1:0-35702 GCA_963574415.1 Tarsius wallacei | reverse complement strand
AAAGAATATATTCAACAAATATTATAGAAGAGCATTATTTTGAATTAAGTTCCTGCACTTATTTCAATTGGCATAATAATGAAGTTCTCCCTGTTCTAATCCTTAACCCAAAGTAGCCTAATGTTAACCAATCAGTTATTTTCTCTATTGTTCTGTTCTACTGTTCCTGTCTTACAAGGAAGTTACCTTTGAAATGACCTATTTGTTTTTTGTTCTTTGTTTCTGCTTTCTTCAGTCCTTTTTTGTCTGTAAAGCCAACCTTCTATGCTCTACTTATTGAATATTGATTCTATTTTATGGAATAAGGCATTGCTGAATTCTAGAATTACACAATTGAGATCTTTCAACTAGATGTGTGGTAATTTTGTCTTTTGACAAGAGCAGTTGCTTTAGTGTTTGACTTATATTCATACAGCTGGAGTCTCATATCTGCTTCTGAATTCAGTCTGCTGTGATGTAACACATTACAGAGTCTTTGAAAATCACCACTACATTCTCATGAGACAATAAGGGTGAAAAAGGCAAATAATGCCTGACTACTGTCATGAAAATAGCTTTGACTTTGAGAATGACATGAAAGGGACTCAGGGAGTCCCAGGGGTTTCCATTAATCCCTAAATCAAATTGACCACAA
This sequence comes from Tarsius wallacei, assembly GCA_963574415.1. Classification (NCBI taxonomy): domain Eukaryota; kingdom Metazoa; phylum Chordata; class Mammalia; order Primates; family Tarsiidae; genus Tarsius; species Tarsius wallacei. Next base: position 35,068 of record CAUYQG010043953.1, on the reverse strand, counting down.
AGCCCTGACTCCCTAGGCTTCAAACCAACGTCCATCTTTGCCCTGTGCCTAGGTCAAGTGGGACAAAGCTCTTTATAGCATTCACTATGAAAATCTACCAACAGGTAGTTTCCTGGGGGTCTGAGATGAGGTTTTACATGGTATGCTAAATCAATTTTTTTTCAAAAAGGAAAAAAACAAAGAGGAAAAAATTCATTTTAGATCCTCCCCATGTTCTCACTGTTCTTCACCGCTCACAAATAAGACCCCTCTGACCACTCTTCCTCTCTCCGCCTATAAATGTCTCCTAGTTATGGTCTTTGTTATCCTTCAATGTCACCCTTGGTTTTGTAGAACAATTTAGTTCTCTTGTGTTTACCCATTCAGTTTTACAAGAAAAAAAAAAGTTATCTTCATGGAGATGTAGGGAGCATTTGATGGCTTCAGTGCTGTAATAAAAAAATTTTATAACCCTACAATGAGAGAAAGTTTTACATAATGCAACCTGCTTGAAAATAACCGCCGGGCTCGGTGGCTCAGCCTGTAATCCCGCGCCTTGGGAGGCTGAGGTGAGTGGATTGCCTGAGCCCGTGGGTTCGATACCCACCTGGGCAGGCGAAACCTCATCTCTACAATAAAATCAAAAAATTAGCCGGGCGTGGTAGCACATGCCTGTAGTTCCGGCTACTCGGAAGGCTGAGACGGAAGGATCGCCAGAGCCCAGCAGGTCGAGGCTGTGATGGCCGGCAGCCACTGTACTCCAGTCTGGGTGACGGAGTGAGATGCCAACTCAAAAAAAATAAAAATAAAAGTAATCTGTTGTATTGCAAAACTGACAAATTTGAAAATAAAACACGTAAACTAAAAAAAAAAAAAAGAAACTCTTAACTTGTGGTGTGAGGTAGGCATCTCTTTATTCCCTTCCTTCCTCTACTTTCTCCCTCCTTCCCTTCCTCCCTTCCATCGTTCCTCTTGGCTGTAGTTCAACAACTTTTCTATTTACTTTTTTTAACGCATCTTTTCATTCATTGAATAATTCAACTTCCAACCATGCAAATTCCATCATGAATCTAATTTCTATGTATGACTACATTTCTATTTGTATTCTCTATTCTGTTTTTTCTGTGAATGTGTCCATCTCTTTAATAGTATTACTCTATTATAATCACTAGAGCTTTCCAGTAAGTCTTATCTTACTGGTTAAGGCATGAAAAACCTTACCTAGTATTTCCTCTTTGTTTTTCTATATATGTTTTAACTCGTCATATTTCACAAAAATTAAACTAAGACCAAAGAAAAACTAATCATGATATTGATTAAAACTGCATTAAACCTATAGATTAATTTTGACAGAAATAACATGTTTAATATGTTGATTAGGTTTCCTTATTTATTCATATATGATTGTTCAAGTTATTTAGATATTTAGATATATCCTTCATAAAGTGGTAGCAGGGTTTGAGTTTTTAAATTGTTTTAAATTTTAAGTTTTAAAATTTTCTGCTTACAGGCCTTGCATATATTTTGTTAGATTCAGTCTTGGTTGTTTTATAGTTTTGTTGCTATTTTAAATCTGTTTACTGATATCAATATTAATGGTTCTGTTGCTGGTGTGTATAAATATATTTGTCTTTTATATACTGATTTTTGAAAAAGTCACATTGCTTCTATTTTTTCTATTGCTTATGTTTTGTAGATTCCTTTGGATTTCCATGAATATAATTGTGATACATGCTAAAGACAAAGGTATTATCAGTAATCTCTAATCTCCAGTCCTTATAGTTTTTATTCCTTACCCTGCTTTGTTGTCTTGGGCAGAATTTCAATATATTGTTAAATAGGAGTATTTATAGAAGAACCATATCTTGTTCTGGAATTTAAATGGAAAATTTCCAGAATTTGACCAGTTAGGAAGATATTTGCTACAGAATTTTTTTTTTAAATTGGAGTCTCACTTTGTTACTCAGGATGGAGTGCAGTGGCATGCTCACAGCCACCGCAGTCTTGATCTGCTGGGCTCAGGCGATCTCCCACTTCAGCCTTCCAGGTAGCTGAAACCACAGGCACACACCACCACACCTGGCTCATTTTTTGATTTATTGTAGAGACATGGTCTTGTCAAGTTGCCCAGGCTGGTCTTGAACCTCTGGCTTAGGCAATCCTCTTGCCTCTTCCTCCCAAAATGCTGGGATTACAGGCATGAGCCATCGTGCCTGGTTTGTTGAATAGACGTATTTATAGAAGAATCATATCTTGTTCCAGAATTTAAATAGAAACTTTTGTCCATTTAGGAAGATATTTGTTATAGGAATTTTTTTTTCTTACGGATACCTTTTATGAGATTAATAAAGTTTTTTTCTACTCCTATTACATTATGCATGTTTATTACAAATAAATGCTCATTTTTTGCATCTTTAAATATTTGATATGGTTGCTGTTATTCAATTGGTTAGTGTGAGAATATAAATTTATATATTTATGCACTATTAAGCCATACAATCCTTTCATGCACCCACATATTAATATTTTTATAGAGAATTGGACTTAATTTGCTAAAAGTTTTTAGAAGTTTTGCATCTATGTTTATGAACACAATTGACATATTATTTTTCTTCTTTATACCATCTCTAATTTATTATCAAAATTATACTCTCATAAAATGAGTTGTAGAGTAATTCCTCATTTCCTATTATTTTTAAAGAATATTTATAATTTTGGAAATTCCTTAAAAACTGACAGCAATTGCATATAAAAGTATTTGATTTCTGGTGAGTCTTTGTGTGTGTATGTTTGAATAGAAAGGTTTAAATAATTATTTAAAATCCTCTAGTGACTTTTTAATAAACTTAAGTTTTTATTTCTTCTCGTCAGTTTTTCCCAGCTATATTTTTGACGCAATTTTTTCCATTTCTCCTAGATTTTCAAACATTTTGACACTGAAGCTTAATAAAGCTTTTTAAAACATGTCAGTAGCTAAAACATTTACCACAGAGCTAATTATTTTTGGTGAATGCCTAACCAACCCGTTGACTCACCATTGTTCTTCTATTCCATGATGATGTTTCATCTGTTATTCATTCTTGTTTTCTTTTAAAATTGTCATCATTGGTTCTTCAGCAGCATCCTACCCCCAAACATAAACCCCATGTGACTGTCAGACCAGCTTACTCTCTGCAAATTGGTTGCTACTTGGATTGAAAACTTAATCTCTTTTTATCTCAGCTTCTTAATCCACTCAATCCATGCAGATTTCCCTGGAAATTCATTCACTCCTTAATCCATTCATTCATTGAATAGTCATCTTATCCTTAAGATAGTATTAACACCACCTGGTTTTTTGGACTGTTTACATACACAAAATGTGTATGTAAATACATTTTACTATCCATATGCTATTCCTTATTTAAAAGTAATTTCTCTTCATTAAAAGTAGTATATATGTGCTATAGGTCAGAGTATCATTCCTCTGTTTCCACGTCCCCTACACTCAGTGTTCTGGCAGAAGAGTCACAAAGAGAATTTTCTAAGAAACAAAGCTGGACCGGACAGTGAGGAGAGTTCCCCTACCTCCAGTCTAAATCTGCAGCCTGTGGACAATTGGGAGTCTTGCTTACAGTACTGGGGACAGATTGTGGGGAGGAAAACAGCTGTGATCAAGAACAAGCAAATCTAAGAGACTTGGCAAGAGCCAGAAGGCAGGGCTATACATGGTATTGACTTTGTGACCAATGATGCTGCAACGACCAACAGCTGTGAGGCTCACACTTGCTGGGTAGCCACCACAATGGGAGGAGCGAGAGAAGGAGGTGGGTCTGGAAGAACACCCCTCTAGGGAAACCTCTGTACTTTGTATTGTACTTTTGACCTACCAGTTTCAACAGATTCACTTGAAGAATTAATAAGTATAAACATTTTCTAATAACGTCATCATGGATGGCTCCGGAATTTATTTCCACTATTTTAAAAATTAAATGTTTAAATTAAAACTTCAGATAATTTATGAAGGAGATTAATGATTCTTGAGTTTTTGCTGTTGGTCTTATAGCTCTGAATCTCCTAGAGAGTGTCCTATTTCTCTGCAGTAGCTACATTTGAAAGATAGTCTGTGTCAAGTAGGAGTTTAGGAGCCCTGTGTCAGATGCTTTTCCTATTTCCTCAATAGTCACCACTATAACACTCCCTAAAGTTTCAGGTATGTGAGATGAGTACATTCTAAGGATCTGCTGTACGACATTGTTCTTATAGCTAACAATACTGTTTTATACACTTAAAAAGTTGTTAAAAGTTCATGTTAAATGTTCTTGCCACATAATAAAGAAGTAGGTGGTGAGATTGTGACACTTAATACTAATAAAAACAAGTCCAGATAATTTCTTCTAAGATTCGGAAGCTTACTAATCAATCCACTTTTAATGTCTTAAGATAAAACTGACATTAAGAAATCAGTAAGTTTCCACTGGTACATAGCAAGCGTATTTACAAAGCACACCAGGAAAATATTTTAAGAAAGAAAAGAAAATTATACTACTGATTCCAGAATTTTAGAAAGTATCTTAAAGTTAGATTTCTTAAATATCAAATATTTCTTTTGATTCCAATCTTACCTTTTATTATTCAAAGAAAATAAAATACTTCCATTTACATATAATGTAGATGCATTGGTAAGAAATCAGATTGAATGTGTATGACTATCAAACAGAGTACATATTATACAGTATAAAATAACATTTGCTGATACTTAGAGAAATCAGTGTCAGATGTATAAATATTTTAGCATATCAATGCACAGTGCATGCTCAATTTAATTACACATATTCATATCCCTCTGTATTGAAGAAATACAGGGCTAAAGAATCAAAAATGACTTTATAATATGTCATCAATTCTCTTTTTTTTCTTTTTTGTTTAGGAAAAAAAAGTTTACTTTAAGAGCTTGCCTTAAGAAAGGTTCACATTCTGATTTAAGCATTTAGAGCCAGAAACAAGCATTCCTGTCTTTTATTATTCTGCTCAATTCATATTCATACTTGCATGTACACAGTTACATATTATTCTTAAAGTCACAAGATTAGATGGCTTCACAATTGCCTCCATAAAATCAGGCTGAATTTTCTGGTTTGTGCTGTTACTAGAGTTTTATAAATATAGTTTCTTAAACTATGTTTATAGTCTAGAAATCCAGTCTTGAATAACTTTCACCTTACTTTTGAATACCCAAACTGTATCTATACATACTTTGGTATCACTGAAATTATTATTGCTGCAGTTACTTTAAAAAAATGTGTGCATAAAGTATTTATGTCCACCAAAGTTTCATTCTATGATATGTATTACAATAAGAAGGGGAGATTATTTCATCTTTTTTTCTGTGAATCTTAATAATCAGCTTCAAAGAGATAATCCATCAATTTAATGTGATGTATCATTTCAACTTAAAGTAAAAGTAATTATAACCATATCCTCTCAATTCATATCTTATGTACTTTATTTTAACAATGAATTATAAAATGTAGGTAAACTAGGAAATGCACCTGTTTCAACAAACTTGGTTAGTCCTTTGAAATACTGCATGGAAGATTAAGCTATACTGTTTTGGGAGGACATTCCATGTGGATAAGTGAGATAGTTATAAGTAGCATGAACTCATCTTTATAAACCTAGTGTAACTTAATACTTTACCATCACAACTAGGAATAATTACCAGAGTAATTGAGAAAATATATAATCCAGAGGGCTATTCATTTCATTATCTGAATCTCACAAACTTATTTTTTGCTATGTATATGTTAAAAGTGAAGGAGAGAAGAATGAAGAATTGGAAAGAGACAGAGAGATGACGAAAGAGAGAATGAGACACAGAAAATTAGAGAACATGTCCTCCTAGAAAACCTATGATGCTATCTCATTAAATAACTTTAAGAATCTCCATAGTGTAAAATAAGTTCAAAATGAGAAGTAATAAATGATAGTTTCTGCAATGTGTTTTAAATATATTTCTTTACTAATATACAGAAGTATTTAAAAGTTAATGTTAAAGGAATATCAAATTTCAAGTCATTTTTGAATGAATTAAAAACTAATTCATATTATTGAAATAGTCTTGATCTTGGATAAAGTTATCAATAATTTCATTAGTATAGGAAAACACTTTTGTAAAGGTCTTGTGATAACATACAAATTATTTCTAGTAGACAAGAAATAGTCACCTTTTTAGGATTTTTTAAAAAGTATAAATATGAATTAGCATTTAAAATCCAAGTAACCAATACTAAACACAAACTATGGGAGGCCGTTGTTTTAGACTGAGTTCCTGCAATAGGCCCCAGCAGATCAGACAAACCGGAACGGAGTCACTTGCGTTAAGCTCTATGCAATCAAACTGAATTTTGAAACAGTCCAGCTTTCGAAAAAAACAGATTCTCAGCAACCAAACAGATAAGGCCTCTGTTTTAACCCTGTAAGGAAAGTAACTTTTAAACAACTGATCTACTTTTCATTACTTATATTTGCTTTCTTTAGCCGTTTTCCATTTGTAAAGTCAAAGTTCTCAGCTCAATTTATGAGAAAGCTTAAGTTATTTTATAGAATGAGGTGCTAACTGATTCTATAATCACAAATCAAAGCCAATTAGATATTTAAGCTACATTTGTTGTAATGTTGTCTTTTGATACCAAAGAACACAAAACAACTTTTTAAAAAGTTATTTTCTCTTCTGTAATTTTAAGAGTTTTCTGCATTAGAATGAGAGGTAGTTAACTCAGTATTTACATACTGTGTTTAGTGCTAAAAATATGCAGTGAAATTTATGGTCATGCTACGTGAGTCTCCACCCCCCAAAGTACTAAGAATATACATATGTTACGTGTGTACTAATATTTATGTATACATTTGGAAATGTAATTTTTAAATATTTGTTTACGTTTGGAAGTAATATGACTGACATATAAGAAGGACTTACTGACAATTTTGATGTAGAGATTAAGGCTGAAGAAAAAATTATGATAAAGAGTTTTAATTAAGCCAGAAATTACACATTCTTCTTGATTATTTCAAAGAAGTTAATTTGGAAGAATCCATTCTTATTGCATAGAGATATCACTTGCGGTCCAGAGTTTACAGTCTAAAATTAACCCCTAAAATGTGGCAGCAAAAGTGATTAGGTTGCTCAGGAATGTTTGGCAAATCTTCTCAAATCCTTTCTGTCATGTTATGGTTTTTTATTATTAACAAATAGCAAATCTGTATTCTATATACATCAGGGAGCTCTACTGAGTTAACTTTAAGTTTGAAGTAAGAAAGTATTTTGAAGGAAAACAAATCTAGGCTTCCATAGGAAAAAAACTACTTTACCTAGATACCAAAGAAAAGTCATAAATACCTAAAACAGAGAAGTACATTTAATAGAAAACTTATATACTTAGAAAAGAGACTTTATAAATGAAAGAGCACCATGACTATTCACTTATTCAGTATGCACTTATTTAGTATGTATATATTCACTATTCACTTATTTAGTATGCATTTATTAACTAAAACTGTATACTAGGAACTGAGCTAGATTCTACAGATCCAAAAACAAGATACAATCCTTGCCTTCAAATATCTCACTGGCTTAAGCAAGAAGGCCAATTGCAAAACACACAGCTCAAGTCACTACAGAATGTTCTCTGAGAGCAATTAATGCAGATTAGGTGGGAGTGAGGATTGGCTTAATAAGCTTGAAGATACCTGTGTTGAATCTTAAAATTCCAGTAGAATTGGGGGAGAGATGTAAGGAGTAATTGAGGGAAGAGTTACTATACAAGTAGGGAACAAATATAGATTCTAGGAGAGTGATGTGATGACAGATCTGGAAAGCCTGAAGTGATGCCTTGCCAAAGGGAGATGGGAAAGTGGTTCCTTGGTGAATGGTCTTTCCATTCATCAACTTAGGGAATAAGGCCAGTGAGTACATTTGGAAAAAAGTGAGAAAATGAGATTAGTATTACACATGTAGAATTTTATTTTTTTTAATTACTTTATTTTACATAGGATCTTTCTCTATTGCCCAGGCTGGAGTGCAGTGGCATGATCATGGCTCACAGCAGTCTCTAACACCTGGGCTCAAGTGATCCTCCCATTTCAGCCTACTAAGTAACTGGGATTGCAGGCATGTACCACCATGCCATGCTAATTTTTTGACTTTTTGTAGAGACGGGGTCTCGTTGTGTTGGCCAAACTGGTTTTGAACTCCTGGCCTCAAGCAATCCTCCCAGCTCAGCCTCCCAAAATGCTGGGATTACAGATGTGAACCACCACACCTAGCTTGATATGTAGAACTTAAGATGCCTATGGGACATAAGTGTTCATAAGAGTAGGAGTAATGAATTAAAAAGTTTAGGTAAACTAGGAAATGCACCTGTTTCCACAAACTTGGTTAGTCCTTTGAAATACTATTTGGAAGATTAAGCTATACTGTTTTGAGAGTTAATTTCCTTCCTATAATCTCTGTTTGGTTAATTAGGAGCTGAGGTATATCTTGATTATGTAAGTTCTGATATTCACAACAAAGTTGAGGCCCTTTTAAAGAAAAAAGTATTCAAAAATGAGGTATATAAACTTGTAAAAGTGATATATATCTAAATTTATACAAATTTGTTTATAATAAGAAAAAAATCACAACAGAGTGCAAAGTTGAGATAATTTACAAATACTGCATCATAAGATCTAGAATAATAATATAATCTATTTTTATTGAGGTTAAAAGATGATTTTATTTTCCTTTGTACTTATTTATTAAAATATTTCAAATTAATGATTTATTAAGAATATTTTACTCAGCTGCACAAATCATCAATGGTAATGCAAATTTTTAGTATTATTGTTAAATATATAAAGATCAATTTTTTTGTCATAGCTGATTTCCTATTCAGTGACTAGTATTAAGTTCACTTTGAATTAATTACATTCATTAAACATTGTTATGTCAATGACATAATGACATACACAAAAATATCTGTGAGCCACATATTATAAGCCTCACATTCAACCATATAGTGGTATCTGGTCTTCTCTTAGCCAGATTCTAAAATCCTCATGTCCCCTCAGTGCTACCAGTCAACAGGGAATGTGTAATGAGAAGAAGTTGGAATGGGACAAAGGTCCTAACTAATTATAGTTAAAATACCTTCTTTTTTTCTAAATGTTTTTGAAAAACAAATAAATGAGGTCATATGGACACACTGCCAACATTCTTCGCATAGCCTTGAAAGGAGTCCTTAGAGTGAAGGGCACCGAAAGTGTAAGATTCATTACCCTCACATACCTCTGCTTCTGAGCACACAATTTACCTTGGCCTAATACTGGCAGAGATCATAATTTAAAATATTAATGTCTTAATTCACAAAATTCAGACTATAGGAATAAAGTTCACTAAATGGTAGAAAATTAAGACTCGTCAAGATGAGATAAATAAAAAAACTGGAGAAGAAAATGCTATAAATTTAACAAATAGTTGCCATTTTGGGGAAATGATTTGTATATAATTAAAGATTAGTCTCTTAGAAACCAAGATACTTATTATTTTAACAGTTTGTGATATAATTTTTATCCAATGTGTTATATTCCTAATTCAATTGTCTGCCTTTTCAGAGTGGGCTTATTTGGTTAAACTTTCTTGATTATGAAAATCAGTTGCTAATCAATCACTCGATATAATTCAAGTTGTAGATTTCTACAGGCTGATTTCCTCTACAGTAAATTACTTTAAACTTTCATGCTTCTTGAGTTGTAGACTATGAAATAAGTGAACAGAGTACAATCTGAAAAAGGCTAGTTGGAGTAGTGTTGTCCAGGGAGATTTTACAGGATTTTACTACTTTGGTGAGTCAAGACCTGAGTCTTTCTTTATTTTTCCTTCCCCAGAAGTCTCCTTGGTAACTACTGAATTGGTAGGGGAAAACTGAGTAACTCATGGGGTGTGTATGTATATGTCTGTATGCATGGATGCAAACTGTGACAATTATAGCTTTTATTTTAATTAGTAGAATATTAAAATTTATTTGGATGGAATTATGATTTATGTGTGCATCACAACCAATTTAAAGGACATTTTTATCTATGTTTCTTACTTTAGTAAGTTTCATGTTTGTGTCATGAAGATGTGCCCCACCAAAATCTGTCTTCAAATTATCACCAGAAAAGCAAATTATTGTATAAACAGTGCTAATCAGAGTCTCACTCAGTCACCCAAGCTAGAGTGCAGTATCATGATCACAATTTACTGCAGCCTCGACCTCCTGGGCTCAGCAGATCCTTCCACCTCAGTCTTCCAAGCAACCAGAACTACAGGCTGATTTTTTTTTTTTTTTCTGATTTATTTATAGTTATCACCAAGTTGCCCAGGCTGTTCTCAAACCCCTAGACTCAGGCAATCTTCTTGCCTCCACCTCCCAAAGTGCTGGGATTACAGGAGTGAGCTACCACACCTGGTATCAGTTGTACTAAATTTTTAACTGAGTTTATGATAGCATTATCACTAATATTTAATATTCTCAACTTTATCCGAATGAACTTCCAATAACTTTATTTAGGATTCATGAGTTGAATGAATTCAAATCATTATTGAATAAATGTATTTTCTATTTAAAGCATTCTGACACCACATCAGCAAGGGTACCTTCATAACAAACATTTGTATACCTAACCCTGAATTGTACCCCACATCTTTAAAATAAAAAAAATTAAAAGTCAAAAAAATAAAATATTCTGATCATTCTGATATAAAATGGTCTTACTTGATCTTTTTGAAAAATTCTTCTGCTAATAAAGTCAAGATATTAACAGTTATCACTTCATTAATAATACACATGAGAAAACTTGGAATTAAAAATGAACATTAATTTAGAACAGTCATTTGATCTAAACGAAAAGTCATGCTTCAAAGAGTGATATGCAAAGGGACTTTCTGCATATTAAATGATTACTTTAGGGCAGAGAATTAACTATTAATTTGAAGCAGATGCTGATGTTTCTTCAGTATATTTGTGTTTACTAATTTCCACAAAGCCAGTGATATCACTAGAGTTCTCATTACAGATGGTAAATGTTAATAAATATTTCACATAAACTATGTATTCATCAACTCAGAATCAGAAATTCAGAACTATTTCTGTTATGAAATTCAGAATTATTTTTTGTTTATAAGGCATTTTTATTTTTAAGCTAAAATTTACTGAAAAGTTTTATTGAAAAATAAAAAAAGTATTATTAAAACATAAATATTTATAGAAATAAGCTATGTTTAACATAAACAAAACACTGGGGAAGAGTATTCAAACTATTCACTCTATGTTCTTGACAAAACAGTTTATGTATATTTTATATACATCTAACCTATGATTTCCTACAATCTCCATGACATTGCTGATGGGTATATTTTGCCCCTTCGTATCCCACAGGGAGAGGCAAGGCACAGGCCACTGCATAATGGGCTGGCATAACCAGTATACCAGTTCTTCACATGTTGTTGCTTGTTTTTGTGTGTGAAAGGGCTGGAAAAGAGTTTCTTTTGGGTCATGCTTTTGGTGTAATGATTATATATTAAAGTGAGAAGTCCATTCATTGCACACGTGTTTTACATATTACTAAAGGATAACATAACAGAAGCCGGATTTACAAATTAAAGGGCTGTCAAACTCATCATCATCGAGATGATTTCAATGCACCCATTGACAGTAATACCTGAATTAAAAATACAACAGCCCCGGGTAAATGGTGAATGAGGCAGATACTGGGACACCAGAAATAACACAGAAGAGATTTGGGTAAACTTAATTATTATGGTCACAGTAATTGTAAATCCCTATATGATCTGGCCTCCTGGTACCTTTCTAACATGCTACTGCTTTCCATTCTGTTCTAGCCACTCTGGCTTTTTTGCTAATGTTTCCCAAACATGTTAAATATTATCCTACCATGACACTTTATGCTTGCTCCTCTCTCTGCCTTAAAAGCTCTTCTATGTAATGACCACATGGGTTACTTCCTCACCTTCATTGTGTCTATATTCGGTGCATTCTTCCCTGACCACCCTATTAAAAAAAAAAAAAAACAGCCAAAGAACCGTCACCACCAGTGCGCACTCCTTGTTCACCTTTCCAGCTGACATAATGTTTATTTCATTTGTCTCTTAGTTTAATATGTCTTCCACCATTAAAATATAAGGCTGTGAGAGCAAAGTGCTATCTGTTTGTTCAGAGTAGACTGAAAGTGGTAAGATTGCTCCTGGCATCTGGTAGCTATTTGAATAAATATGTGTTGAATCAGTTTATATGTTATCAGTTTATATGCTATTTCACTTTTTACTCAGTTGCTACATTATTTTCTATTGGGTATTGGCTACACTGTCTACATGATCATTTGACAGCATGGGACTGGTGGTAAATTTGGGCCAGTAATTTTGCTGAGCAGGTTTACATAATAATAAATGAGGGGCTATTCAAAGAAAACATTTTATGTTTACGTTTCTTATATTAAAAACTTAACTTTTATAGAAAAAAATCAGAAACAGCTTGCTTCTGTCCATTCATGCTGCTATAAGAAAATACCTGATATTCAGTAACTTAGAAACAACAGAAATTTATTTCTCATAGTTTTGAGGTTTGATAAGGTTTGCTCTCTCTTTTCAAGATGATGTCTTCTTGCTACATCCTAACATGACAGAAGGATGAATGTTGTGTTCTCACATGGCAGAAAAAAAGAAAGGAAGCTCCCTCATGGCATTTTATAAGGGCACTTATCCCATTCATGGTGAAGCCCTCATGACCTAATTACTTCCTCAATGCTCCACCTCTTAATATGATTGCATTGGGGATTAAGATTCAATATATACTTTGGAGGGACACAGATATTCGTACCATAGCACTCTTCCCAAAATTCATGTCCTTTTAATATGCAAATGCATTCATTCCATCCCAATGGCCCCAAAAGGTTTAACTTGTTCCAGTATTAACTCAAAAGTCTAAAGTCCAGAGTCTCATCCATCTAAGACCTAAATCAGATAGAGGTGAGACTCAAGGCAACTCCATTTTGATGCAAATTCCCTTCCAGCTGTGAGCCTGGAAAATCAAACAAGTTATGTCTTTCTAAAATTCAATAGCAGAACAAGTACAGAACAAACATTCTCATACCAAAAGAAATAAATAAGAAAAAAGAGAGATGTAACAGATCTCACACAAGTCCAAAGCCCAAAAGGGCAAACAACATTAAATCTTAAACCTTTGACTTCCTGTCCTGTATCCCAGACACACTGGGGCAGAAGTTGGATTCCAAAGGCACCAGAAACACCTGCCACTTCCATGGTTTTTATGGGCACAGCCCACACTGCACTTGTCATGTGTTAGAGTTGAATGCCTGCAGCTCTCCCAGGCTCACTCTACTAATCTGAAATCTCAGGGGTGTCCCAGCCCCCATGGCTCCACTAAGCATTGCCTTAGTGGGAGTTCCTTGCAGTGGCCCAAGCCCTGTAGCAGTTCTCTGTCTGAGGTCAGAGGCTTTCCAAGGCATTCTTTGAAATCTGTGTGGAGGTAACTCTGCACCTGCAGTTTGAACCACCTAGATGCTTCCAAGTTATACCACCTCTGCCTCCTGGTGGAGTGGCCCCAGATGCCCTGAGATCCATATGAGCCACAGCTGGAGTGACCGAGGAGTGCTATGCCGGAATGCATGGGGCAGAAACTTAAGGCAGCTCTGTCAATAAGTCTTGAGGTCCTACAGAACCTTCAAGCTTTGGCACTATGGGCCTGTTACTAAATCTCTAAACTGTGTTCATATTTATCATTCTTCCGTTGTCTTGATAAATAGCATTCTCGATACCTTTTATCCAAATTAATCTCCTTATCAAACGTTCACTTGGTGATACCCTTGGTATTCTACACAACACACTTTCTCATTATTTACAACCAGGCCAGGTTGAGAATTTTTCAAATATTTGTTTTGCTTCCCTTTTGATTATGAATTCTGTCTTTAACTCATTTGTTCCTTCTCACGCTCTGCTACAAATAGTCGAGAAGCTATGCAGCATCCAAAACATTTTGCTTAAAGATTTCTTCTACCAAGTATCATTCAGTGTTATCTCACCGCTGTCAAGTTCAACTTTCCCCAAAACAAACACTAGGACATGAACACAACGCAACCAAGTGAGGTGCCACTTTATAACAAGGATCACATTTCCTTCAGTTTCTAATAATTTGTTCCTCATTTCCACCTAAGACCTCATCAGAATGACGTTTCCCATCCATATTTCTACCAAATTTTCTTCATAAGTACATAGATAATCTCTAAGATCGAGGCTTTCTATACTGATTTCTTCTTCTTTTTGTTTATCTCTCTGCTTTATGTTACAGGCTTTACCCATTAACCAGTCCCAGTTTTAGGCATTTGTACGGCAGCACCTGATTTCCCAGTACCAATTTTGTCTTAGTTCATTCTGGCTGCTATAACAAGTTACTTTAGATGGGATAATTTACAAACAACAGAAATTATTTGATTTTACTAGGTTATACCTGGAAAACAATTTGGCTCAGGATGGATCATACATTGAGATTAAACTCTGAGATTGACACTTTTGAGTTAGTATTAGAACAAATCAAGACTTATGGGGCTATGGGGATGGAATAAATGTAATGTTATTGTGTGTGCAAGGGATATGAATTTTGGAGGGGCAAGGTCAGAAGGCTATGGTTTGAACAATGTGTCTCTCCAAAATTCAACTTGAACCTTAATCCTCATTACAACATTATTAAGAGGTGGGACATTTAGGAGATGATTAGGTTATGAAGGCTTCACTCCCATTAATGGGATTAGTGCCCTTAGAAAGAAGCTTGAGAAGCTGGGCTCTCGGTGGCTTAGCCTGTAATCCCGCGCCTTGGGAGACTGAGGTGAGTGGATTGTCTGAGCCCAAGGGTTTGAGACCTGCCTGGGCAACTTGCTGAGACCTCATCTCTACAAGAAATCAAAAATTAGCTGGGCGTGGTAGTGCACGCCTATAGTTCCAGCTACTTGGAAGGCTGAGGCGGAAGGATCGCCAGAGTCCAACAGGTTGAGGCTGCGGTGGCCGGGAGCGGCCACTGCACTCCAGTCTGGGCGACAGAGTGAGACTCCAATTCAAAAAAAAAAGAAGAAGAAACTTGAGAGAACTAGCCAGTTCTTTTTATAATTCTCAGCTATATGGGGACCCAGCCTTTAACCCCTCTGTGGGATACAGCAAAAAGGCACATCTTGGAATCAGAGAGGGAGCCATAACCAGACACCAATCCACTGCTGTCTTCATCTTGGACTTCCCAGTCTCCAAAACTATGAGAAATAAATTTCTGTTGTTTATAAATTATCCAGTCTAAGCTATTTTGTTTTAGCAGTCAGAATAGAATAAAACACAAGTAAAGGATATACACAAATGAATGGGTCATTTCATGGCCAATTCAGGAGGAACTATTATCTTTATTTTTTACAGTGTTTTAGGAGCTTGGCTAAGCAATAATTTCTAAACAGTGACACATAGATCTCCAGTTTAATGTTATTCAGTCAACCATTTTTCCTTTCTTTGTGAGATGAGTAACAAAAGTTTAGATTTTTTTAACATCTTTATCATCATAATACATTTGTGGGTATATGTTAAAAGTGACTGAAGATGGGTAATTTTAAACGACTAAAATGGGAAATTCTTGTGCAAGGCAAACAATATGTGACTTTGTTAACTGTGGCAGTGTGGCATTTTTTGTTACTTTTATTACTCTGTAGATCTTTCATTTAGAAGCATATATCATTTTTCAAACCCAATCATTCCAGTGACCAAAGCAGAGTCAGAATTATGCTCACACAGTTAGTTGGTAGAGAGCTTGTAGAATCATCTGCTTGATATTGTTTGAGTTATCATAAGGAGTGCTTCATTTTCACAGTAGTGAAGAAACAGATTTTTTTTTAAGTTTCCATTAGAGTTTGATGGGATTTTGATGAACATTTCTTAGTCTTTTGAGCATTTTGTTAATCTCTCTGACATGATTCCACAACAAGAGACATATAAAAAAGGTCACAAGCTCTGAATCAAGGAGGATTTTGTTTAAATAATATATGGTAAAAATTTGGTTATATAAAATCAAAACTTAAATGTAAAAAGTAAAGATATCTGTGGAATTTGTTATGTATTTTCAAAATCACACATTATTTTAATAAGAGACTATATTCCAAGGCTTCACTGTAAAAATATGTAAGGTATTTGGAATATGTAAATCTACAGGTTGACTGTTAAGTTGTATTTTACAATTTATATGCATTTTCCATTGAGTTCAGGTAGATGAAACCAAAGGTTTCTAAAAAGCGCCTTTCTCACAAACAATTCATTATACCTAATTATATTGATCAACCTAAAAAAAATTTATTTTAAAGAGTTATATTTTATTTAAGTTCAATAAATACTTGTTATTTTTTACTTAAGTTTTTAGGAATAACATGAGAATAAACCATCTGTACTTTTATAAAGCTTAGAGTCAGAAGGAAACAAGCAACATCACAAGTATACAAAAAACTTGACATTGACTTTTCACAAGTCACATTAGCATGTGAAGTTGGTATATAGCTAGAGATGCACATATTTATTTTAATGTTATAAAGAAAATCATCTTATCATTATGAAAAGATCAAAGAGCAATTTATGTTTTATCTTTTCTAACTAATTTATACTCTCAAGTAATTTGTTCAATATACATCATAAGGAAGAAAACTACTTCAATGAAACAAATTCTGGTGTAAGACATCTTGAAACAGAATAGTCAGGATCCAAGAGAGAGAATTTATATAAGGAGATATAATGGAAACATGTATACATACCCATTTCCGCTTTAAAAACAATTATAGATTTTAAAATGCCCAGAGAATTTTAGTGTTTACTAGATATTCACATTAAGGTATTTAAAGTACACCAAGAAAATCATCTGCTTTTATAAACAAGGTATTAGAAAGCTCCCCCCCAAAAAAGATAAAATGAAAGAAAAGATGTATTTAAAAAGGTAAGAAAACTTGGTGTGATAAAGAGGAAAAAATGAAAACAAGAAATTAAGAGAATGAATAACTGCAAGTTATTCAAGGCAGCAAATAAAATGTATATTTTTTTAAATAAAATTTATTGTAGCATTGGCAAAGTAAAGAACTAGAAATGGTGATAAAACTAAAATACACAAATCACAATGGGTGTTAGATTAGTAGGCGGACCTTACTGCATAGAGCAATTTATAAAGCAATACTTTGAAAGGGAATTACTGCAATAGGCCACTCTCCCAGCATGATCAGGGGCAGCACAGCTAACAGCAGGGATAGGAGGATTTACAAGTGAGCAAATCAGCAACAGGGTTAAGGGAGAGTAACATTATAGCCTGACCAGAGTCCCCATTCTGAGCAACTACCTGTGGCATTTGTTTTTAGTAGAACAACAAAGAAATAGCTTTCTAAAATAAGTGCAGGTCTGTCACTGGGGATGCAGAATGGGTACTGGTATCAGAGAAAAAGAAGACTTTCTCATAGTGATCAAGATGGAACTAGAAATTCAACACAATTCTATTCAAATTCATTGTTTAAAGATTTTAGATATTAAATATTTTTAACCAAGCAGCTCTATCCATAGCAACGTATTCCATAAAAATATGTGACCATGCTTTCAATAATACACAATTACATTGATAGATATAAATTAATTTAGTATATTTGCTAATAACTGAAACCACAGTCAATCTAAATATTCATCCATAAGATAGTTAACATAATTATGGAATATCATGTAGCACTTAGAAATAATGAAACATCAAACTCCACTGAAACGGAACAACGCACATCAGATGCTTTGCAATGTAAAAGGTAACTTGTAGAATCATATGAAGTTTATATTGTTACGTACAAAAAATCTATCTATCCAAAAAATCTACCTATCCAACATCTACATGTGTGTATAGTATAGATATATTATTAATTGATGATAGATAGATAAGCAGATAGATAGGAACACTTGAGTGTATACGTATATATTAGAATGTTTGAGAGGATACATCCAATCATAATGGTAATTCCTGACAAATCGTTGTGCGTAAAGTAGGGCCTTTAACTTGTTTTCTTTTTTTTTTTTTGAGTTGAAGTCTCATTCTTGCCCAGACTGGAGTGCAGTGGCCGCTACCGGCCACCGCAGCCTCTACCTGCTGGGCTCTGGCGATCCTTCCGCCTCAGCTTTCTCAGTAGCTGGAATTACAGGCACGCGCTACCATGCCTGGCTAATTTTTGATTTATTGTAGAGATGAGGTCTCGCCAAGTTGCCCAGGCGGGTCTCGAACCCGCGGGCTCAGGCAATCCACTCACCTCAGCCTCCCCAAGCAAGCAATCCACTCACCTCAGCCTCCCCAAGCGAGGGATTACAGGCTGAGCCACCGAGCCCGGCTTAACTTGCTTTCTAAATAATATTCGTTGTAGTATGGACATTTTCCAATCACATACTTCAACTTAAAAATGTTAAGATAGAGGATAATTGAATGCCTCAAATTGAAAGACTAGAAGGCATGTAGTACATATTTAAGTATAGTAGAAAAAAAATGAAATGAGAAAATAGGGCTCACATCAATGTTATTGTAATACATGTACACAAAGCTACCTGGTAGTCATATTGTTATTAAGTAATATTTAAAACAATATTGACAATAAGTTACATTTACTGAGGATATACCATGTGGTAAGCACACATGCTTCATAGGCATCATCCCATTTAACTCACAACTATCCTGTGAGGAGGGTACCATTTTACAGATAAGATAATGGAGGCTCCCAGAGGACAAGTTATAAAGCCTGTAATTTGCAGAGGCAATAGCCTCCTCTCCCCCCTTTATGAAATACAGGAAAATTCTGAATTTACTTACATTGGGTGAACCTATATGGATCTTGGAATGACTAAATTTTTCAAAACACGGTTTCTTAATTCTGCAGAATAAGAGCTACTTCTTTGAAGTCCAGAGAATATTAAAGGGCAAGAAAAGAATCCATCCTGACTGAGCTTTTTAGTTAATATTGAGACTTTACTTCGGCTTGGTTTTAATCTATACCAGGACTTCCTGCATGCGGCTGACTCCCCAAGCCAATAATAATCTCATTATCCTCTAGATTATGGTGTGTGGAGCTTAACCAAGTCATTGTTCTGAACTAAATTCCTGTGGTGAAGAGCCTGCCTTCTGCAGGAAGGAGGTTCCACAGACCACTGCTCAGCATTTGGAAAGTGACCCCTGACAGCAGGCAGTAAAGCAGTAGAAGAAAGAGATGAATATAATTGTAAGAGTCTGTGCTAATTAAGTCTATTTTACTAACATTTATTTAGTATAAGACACAGTGGTATAAATTTTATTCTGAGCTTTTAAAAGTGTAAAATTTCAATATTTGGTTTCTAGTTTCTGAGAATGACCTATAAGACTTATTTTAAATCATATTGTCCTTTTAAAGAAGTGTGCATATAGCTTATAGAAATTCTCTCTACTTATGTGATCTAATATTTACTCTCATGCTGATAGAGAGAAAAGAGGTCAGTGGAAAAAGATGACATTAATTATTTAACTAGGCCAAATTAGTGATGATTTATTTCAGTGCATATTTATACCATCAAAAGTATGTGATTTAGGTTGAGAAAAAAATTTTAGTTTACTACATCTTACCTATTATCAGTAAAGTACAATATGAGAATGATATTCATTCGAGTTTATAAGTATGATTTTTATTCTTTATGAACTAGCTTTCTTTTTACTCTGTAGTGAATATTTTCTACTTAACAAGTACAAGAAAAGAGAGTAGTTCTACAAACACATGGCTTAGTAGTTTAAACATTCAGCTAGTGCGTATGTGAGCGTGTGTGTGATAATTATCATTGTTATTAGTACTATTAAGAGTATTACTTCACAGTGTTTAAAAGGAAGGGAAATCTGCTTGAAATTGACTGTTTACTATTACAAAAATAGTATCTGCATTGCTTTCTCTTATGTAGTTAATATTAAATTATTTATACACTAATCTGGCTGCTGTATTCAAATAACATTATTTCTAGATAGGTCAGGCTGCTTATTTAATTAGTTAGTTAAGTGAGTTAATAGTAATGATATTATCTCTGGACTTACCCTGGCATTGGTCCGTTCCCAGCAAGACTATAAACCTGACGAGGATTTAGTAGATACTGGAACTTTCTGTAAATTCTATAAAAGTAAAAACACAGAACGAGAAAAGGAAATTTAATGATTCCTAGTAATTTTAAAATATGCAATGTCCCTTAATGCCATAAATATATGTGTATGTATGTGAGTGTAATTAAAATTATTTGACAAAAGTCTCACTAATATTAAAAATAAAATAGCTCATAGGAGCCAATGGTTCTTGAAAAGGGACTTAGTAGCTATTAGAAAGACACTACAATGTATTCACTACAAATAATGCCTGTATTCTAAATATGCATATACATTTAGATTATTCTCCCACCCCCTTTTGAAATTATTTAGCTAACTCATATTTCAAATTTTTAAAAAGATTCAATATAAAGTTAATTAAATATCTTCTCTCAACAGATCCTTGTGAATAGATCCTTCTCTCCATTGATCTCAATATTAGGTTACTGGGCCAACCTAACAGAGTTGAACAATCTCTATCTCCCACAAAAAAATGGAATTGTACACTTTATATACACATATGTAAGGAAAGAGTGTAGTCTCACCTGACCTAATAATTTTATATAAACAGCCATCTTAATCGGTTCGTAAAATTGCTAAACTGTTTCAACAGGCACACATGAAATGATTTTTATTCTGAAAGAAAATAATTTTTGTAAACAAAAGCAATAGAAATGTTTCTATGTATACACATAGCCCAAATGTGTGGAATTCTTTGAAAATGTGATATATTCGATCTTTAAATTGGTATTATACACATGCAAATATTCGTGTATATTTTATATTCTTATAATAGTAACTGATAGAAACTCCACATTCACTTTGCAATATCCACTTATATCATCTAGAATCCTTCTCAATACCTTCTTTCTCTGGCATCTGAACCCCACCACTGGGCAATTCTGTGCCTCCTCAGAAATATCTGTCAAATCTGGCTATTCTGTTTCACTGCTTTAATTCAGGCCTTCAAGTTCTCTCAGCATCTCTGTAAAATTCTTGGCAATTTAGCCCTCTTCTATACTGCTGTTTAAGTACAGTCATATTTTTTCCATGATGAAAAATTCCTGCTAGTGTCACAATATAAATTCAGACATCTTCGCAATGTGACCACAGTGTATCTCATTTTCTCTCTCTTTCCCCTTAAACTTTAACTTTGGTAAATTCTTCCTGGTTGACACCGTGCCTTTCACAAATCCTTTGACCTGGCAAGCATCTACTTATGTAAGAACCAATACTAAAGCTAGTTATCAGAAGACTTCTCAGTTTTCAGAGATGGTTATCTCCTCCTCTGAACTTCCATAGCACATTTATTTTAAACATGTCTAGTTTAGCATTTCTCGTGTGATATTGCAATAGATCACATGCATGCCTATCTCTCTGCATGATTGTGACTTATACCTTTTATCCCTGGTACCTAGTAGAGCTTGGATTCAACCAGGGGGCGCTGTCTGAATAACTATGTGAACACTTTCATACCTGTGGACTGGCATGAGAAACTGTGTCTGAATACATAATTCTGTGTCCTTTTGCCACTTACCTAACATATCAAAGTAAACAAAGTCAACACATTTTGAAAGAAAAACGCAGAATGGAATCACATTGTGAAAGGTGCCTCTTATGCATGCAGGGAAATTCATCTGTGCACTTGTAATAGATCACCTTTAAAACGTGTTTACATTTCATTTGACCTTGAAGGGTTCCTTTAATATCTAAAGGACAAAACACTCGTGGGCATGCATATGGGAGAGTTCACATATTTCCCCTTCCCCCCATTAAGTTTAATATTTGTATGCCCTTAGTGACTCTAGTTTTTTTTTTTTTTCTGTTGTTTTTAGAAAACAGCATTAATCACATAGAATGACCTTCGTCTACCTTCCCTTATATCACCTAGAACCATTCTCAATACTGTAGTAGACAAAGTAGACAAAGGTCATTCGATGTGATTAATGCTATCTTAAATTGAGGGGACTTTCTTTTCTTTTGAAAATATTTTTAAAAATTTTTTCTAAGACTTCATTTGTATCTAATTTCCAACATGGATTTAAGTCTTACCTAATTCTTTATAAAGAGCTTACTTTCTTAAAAAAAAAAAAATATGTATATACACACACACATACACACACACACACACACACACACAGCTGACAGACTGCAAATAGTAAAAGGGAAAATAATTTTAGCATTATTATTTTATATTTTTCTGAGTGAAGCAACTTTTCTCTTTAATAAAGTATTGAGAATATTTGTAACCAGTAAGCCATCATTTATTTAAAATAATTTCAATCAAGGTTCAGCAAAGTGAAAACTTAACTATATGTTGATAAGAGGGAAAAGAAGTATATTTTTTTGAAGCTGAAATAATATTTTGATGATTGATCAATAAAGAACCCTTTTAATTTCAATGAAATAAAGCTGAAAAGTTAAATGTTAGTATAGGAAATTACTTTTCAAAATTCCATTATTCATGAAAACATTTCAACTTTGTTATTTGGTGAAGCAAAAAGGAAATCTGTTTTACTTTCAAAGTGTGAGTGCTTTTATCTGTTTGCTTATTTTAGATTGAGATTAGGAAAGACATCTAGAAAACATTGTTAGGTATAAACTGCATTTTTGTTTATGACTGTTCTCCTCAGTAGGACATAAGGTTTACTCTTCAATGTAGTAATTTTCAAATATTTATTAAATATTATGATTTAATTATTAATTCAGCATAAAAATAAAATTTTATCAGCTAGAATACTGAGATGTCTGATGATACAGCTCATTTTTATTCTAATTAAATATACTATGTGTCTTGAGGAAATATGGCATCATGTTCTCCAAAATGCACGTGCAGAAAGTCATTATAATATATTTTGCCTAGAAGCTGAATATAAATTCTGTTCCTCGGTACTGGCCTATGATTTACCAGAATTCATCTTGTTGATCATTTAGTGAACCAATTTTCATTCAACAGTATTTATGAAGCCATGTTGTTTGCACAGCTCTTTGTAAAGGGCCAGGGAGACAGGTGGGGTAGCTCGAATTCAAATATCTGAGCTGTGATAATAAAAATATTTATAAAATGCCATTATATTAAAATTTCAACTCTAAAAACAGAGACTATATTAGCATACACATATATATCCCAGTGACATTTATTCTCATTAAAATTAGTAAGCAGTGAAGAATAATGTTTTTGAATGTTTTTACATCATAACTTATCTTTTTTACATGTAAAATGATTAAACAAACATACCTTTCTCCTTGTTTTCCACCACTTTTGGGGTTCACAAAAACTAAAAGTGGATGAGTACCAGGAACAGGAGTGATCTAGAAAGAAATTTGGATATATGAAAAAGTTATTAGGTGCATTACATGTGAAGAAAATTCCTTGTTATTTCTAAGTTCTAAAATACCAATAAGCAAAATCAATACTATGATGGTTGTTTTTCTGGTGTGTGTGTGTGTGTATGTGTGTGTGTGCATATGTGTGCACATGTCAAAAGGAACACCCTTCCACAAAGAAAGCAATTTGTAATTGCTATAAGATGAAAATAAAAGTTACCATTTGTGGGAAAATGACTGAACTCGCCAAAATATAGCAGAATTTGAGGGGGAAAAAAGATCAGAAGCAAAAAAAGAAATCAAGTTATAGAGAGTCTTCCTTTGCCGGAGGACCCTGATTGAGAGCTTTAAGCATGTGTGGAATCCAACTTCCCAACCTCTTGTGAACTAGAAAGAAACTCAATAAGATTATTTAAAGCCTTTTTTTGGTCAAAGAGTTCTTTTCTACACAATCTCCTCAATGCTTTCTTTCCCTGGTTGGTGAGTAGAATGCCAGTTAATCAAAACTATTTGCTAAATAGGAGTCCATTAAATATATATATATATATATATTTAATTTTAAAGATGTGGGGTACAATTCAGGATTAGGTATACAAAAGGTCATCTTTCTTTCAGGCAACAGAAATTGACTGTCTATACTATGTATAGACTTACATGTGCTACTTACATCACTATTTACTCCCCTGTTAAATAAGAAAGACAAAGTCTTTGTCCTAATAGGGTTTATTTTCTAGTGAAAAAATATGCAATAAACAAATATTTATTTAGTTGTGAACTAAAGGAAAATAAAGCAAGTAAGTTGAAAGCATTTTACTGGTGGGGTAGAGTTGTCTTAGAAGACAGGGTAGGAAAGGAGCACTCTTTCATTTTACAAGACGTTTTTAAAAATAAAAGTATTCCTAGTCAATATGCCCCTATATAGCTTCCATCTACATACAGTATGACCAAAAAAAAAAAAAAAAAAAGATAGTTTCAACAATCAAGATAACTCACTTCCTTCAGACCACCCTAAAAAAAAAAAAAAAAAAGATATTTTGATAATGAAAATATGCAGTTAAGGATGCCCTCTAAATATTAAGTCTACCAGTTTTTTGCTTTGAAAGTAGATTCAAAGTATCCTTACTGCAGTGTTATTTCTCCCCTGCAAAGTATCCTTAAATATTTAATGAGACAATTAAAAACACCCATTTCAACATATCGTGCCCTTTCTTCCTGGCTGTTTAAACAGTAAAAGTTAAAATATTCTACCAACATATTTTCCTTCAATTCTTAAGTGAAATGACATTTTTTGTAATGAGTATAGACATTGGAGAAATGTTAAAATCTTCATATTAGTTAAATGAGAAGGTTGAGTACAGTATACTTAATTTTTCTACTCATATCAACTAGTTCTCATTACAATCTATCACTGTGTCTGTGTCTGTTTTACTTTCTATTGTCAAGAGGACAAAGGTCCTTTGTTCCTAATTTGTCTGTAATTCAGCTGAGAGAAGGACAGCTGGAGTAACTTCTGCAATAACTTCCCAGGTCTCCCTTGAACCAACTGTGTTCAATTATTGTATACAAAGAGCCTATTATGTTAAAGCCATTGTGCTGCTGGCTTGCAATGGGTGCCCCTCATTCCATTAAAAATAAGATTAGGAAATATCAAAAAACACCCATTTCAAAACACTAATGTTCAATTTCCTTTTCTTATTCTATTACTAAATTGAAACTCCTAAAATTTTCATAACAAAAAGCAATAATAACACATGTAGATTTTAGTTGACTTTTTTAGTCAATTTGAATTGTTCCTCCTTGTTTTTAAATAGAGACAAGAATCTTAAGGTAAAGAAAGATATTTGAGCAAAGCATTAAATTTGAACCCAAACACTCATTAGGATGAGTTTTCCTTTCCTTCTCAAATTCAACATTCAGTTTACAAACAAATGAGATTATATAAAAATTCATACTGGGCCCAATATTTGAAATTCTTTTAAAATTATGTTTTAGAATGTCTTTCATAGATACTTAAATATTGGAATATTTTTAGGCATTATTATAAGTGACCAAATAAAGGCCAGTAACAATTGTGTTTTAAGTTACATATTATTATGAACAAATAAATATCCCACTAAAGTATATTATAGTATGTAAGGCATCTCAAAATAAAATACAAAACCTAGATGTAATTTTTGGGGATAAATGTATAAACAGATTAAATGAATTCAAATAACAGAAGAGAATTTAAAGATTTGGGGACAATGATGATATTCCACAAGTGATAAAAGTCATATACCAAATACGGAAATAGAGAAATAATAAATCAATTAGCACATCATTTTATCACAGAAAAGGCTAATAAAATATGACAATATACACATAAAACATGGTATTAATTTGTAAGTTATCAGGTACTGTGGATTAGCACCCCTTTGGTGATGATTTTAATAGGTATCTGACCTTACATAACCCACCTAATATCTAATGTAATGCACATTTAAGGGGTGATAATGAGATTAAATATTAACACTACTGGGACTCTGGTGTTAAAGGAACATATAATGGTGTTAGAAATGTGAAAGTTCTAGGCAAATCTGGCATTTTTTTTTTGAATGGTTAATATTTATTCCACTATCTTTCCATTGACAGAAATAAAAATTCCCAGTGATGATACAAGTGAAATCTCATCATTATTTTTCTAATTAAAATGCTCCAGATAGTAAAGTATTGGGTAATGAAGTAGATGACATTTATAGTTATACTTTCAAGTTTATAACAGACTAGTCTAAATGTCTTGAATACCTTCTCATTATTGCAAAAATGATATGTAATTGCTAGTCAACCCTACAGTTAATCAACATGTTTTTTAATGCTCACTCAAAAAAGCTTTAAAATTGTGCTAACCTTTGCTACTATAAAAAGGCCAATTTGGTCCAGTAAGTTTGAGTGCCATGATACCAAAGACAGAATTCTTAGATTTGAGAGCCAAATTTCTAGAGTACTGCATAGTCATTTTTCA
This sequence comes from Tarsius wallacei, assembly GCA_963574415.1. NCBI lineage: Eukaryota > Metazoa > Chordata > Mammalia > Primates > Tarsiidae > Tarsius > Tarsius wallacei. The sequence goes on along the minus strand of CAUYQG010043953.1, from coordinate 8,554 downwards.
GTCTGACAAGTTATAAACAAACAAGTATTGTATCCAGTTATCATCCTAAAATAAGTCATACCATCTTAATGGCAGAATCTTCAATTGGCACTTAATTCCCATATTCCCCCTCTTTGGGAATAAAGAGCCCTGGGTATAGGTAATTTAAAAGAGTTTCCCCTCTTGTCACATCTGTATCTTGGAAGCTGTTGTTGCTGGCAAAATTTATGTAACTCTCTCTGTATATATTTATATTTATTTATTTTAAAGAGCTTTAACGAGTTGTAACTTTTGTTGTCTTGTCATGTAAAAGGAGAAATAAATATACAAAAAAATAGGTCTAAATTTTTTTCTAGTAAAATATAACTGGGAGTTGCTATGGAATGAATTGTGCCTCCTCCACCCCCCAGTGCATATGTTGACTCTTGAAACCCCAATGTGATAGTAATAGTGATGATGAAGCTTTTGGTAGGTAATCTGGGTTGGATGAGGTCATAAGGGTGAGGTTCTCATGATGGGATTAGTGATCTATGAGGAAAGGATAATCTCTCTCTTTCTCTCTCTCTGTAGGATTACATATGGAAGAGGTGGTGTGAGTACACAGAGAGAGGGTGGTTGTCTACTAGCCGAAAGAAGGGGACTCAGAATAAAATCTACCTTGCTGGTACCTTGATCCAGGGCATTCCAGTCTCCAGAACTGTGAGAAATAAATGTCTCATGTTTAGGCCACCCAGTCCACAATTAATTTTTTATAGCAGCCTGAGAAGACTAATAAAGAAGTATTGTATAGCAACTCAAGGTATGCTCTTTAAAAGGAAGAGTGAGAGCTTTTAGCCTTCCTCTTCCCGATGTCAGCATGGAATTTGAATTTATGAGGACCAGCAGCCATCTTTGTTCATGAGCTGACCTTGAAGATGACACAGATTAAGACATGATACAGAAAGACAGGAGAACCAGTCCCAATGAAAATGTGGAGTTGTCTTATCAGCCCTGGGCATTCTACTTCTGGATATCATTTACATAAACAAACTGAAAGCTATCTTTTCTAAGTTTCGTTTGTCTTTATTTTTGTTGTTTCCCTGTTACATGCTAACTGCAATTGCTGTGAAAGACAAGAGCCATAGGGTCATAGAATTGGATACAGACTGAACTAAAGAGAGATACTTTATTCTTCATCAATCTTGCTAATATGTGTAGTCTGTGAGAAAAGAAAAATAGAAACTTAATACTGTAATTCTTGAATAAATCTCTGTATTTTATTTTATAGAATTCTAGTCTCTATTGAATATGGGCATACTTATTTTGTCAACTTTTTGTAACACAGTCTGAGATAAAGGAAAAATGTGAAAATTATTAGCTATAGTAATTTAATTAGTTAATTTAATCTGATTATTTGATTCAAGACCTCCAGAGAGGTCAATCAGGTAAAAACCATCTTCCCCCTCCTTCACAAAATTAAGTCTAGGAAGATGATTTGTATTGCAATGCAAAATTTGTCTAATGACAAAAGAAATATAAATAGTTTTTAAAACTCAGTATATCTGATTTTGATGAATAAAGTTTTATGAAAATATCTTACATTAATATTTTTAGAATTTTACAGTGATTTCTCTGAAACAATTTCAAATTTACAGAAAAGTTGTGACAATTGTATCATTAACTTTTTCTCCCTGAACTATTTGAGAGTAAGTTGCCAAAATTATACTCTGTCATTCTCATTTACCTAAGTATTGCCTACACACAAAAACATTTTTTTACATATATACACTACAACACAAAAATCAGAAAGTCAATATTATTCTTTTAGTCTTTAATATGATGACTAGTTTTCTTTTGCGGAAAAAATGCAATTAGGACAACTAGTGAAACTTAAATGGGACCTGAGGATTAGATAGCATTCATATACCAACGTTACATTCAAGTTTGCCAATTCTCTCTTGAATTGTATCTAATCTACCCATGAATTTTAAATGTTCACTTTCATACAAAAATTCTGAAATAAGATGTAAAACTCAGTTATTCTGAAAACTGACTTATTGCCATTCTAAAGTATTATCTTCTTTGCTATAAATTTTGACGGGGTAGGAGGTAAAAGACAAAAACACAAATATATCAGAAATTCTGCCAGCTTCTAACTATTCATTCTTGGAAGTACATATTTATATAGCATTTGAGATCATCTTAAGTGGAACAGAGTGATGACAGCCAACAGATGTCAATAGATGACAGCCAAGTTGCTTTATAAAAGAACTTCGAACCTGCTGTCTGCGTCCTATTAACTAACCATTGTGCTTGAGGCATCACTACAGAATTCTGTGCCTTCTCAATACATTTAGAAAAAAAAATTGTGATAGTGTAATACAATACAACAAAGAAAACCTGATGAAAAGAGACAGTGTCTAGGGAAGACTTTATAGCATCTGAGGTAACTGAAATACTGATGAATGCTTATATAAACTAGGTATGTAGGGCGTTCTAGAAGGAGACTGTTTATACTGATTTCTCCTCCACACTTTTAAGCATGCAAAATCATATTTACTCACATAAAAGGGAAGTTTAAAATAGTACATTTAAAGAACAAGACTTTAGACTCAGACTAGTTTTGGATCCCAGGTCAACCACTCCTTCCTCCCTACACCCTCTCTCTTAGTGATCTCATCTTATTTGATGGTTTTAATTGTCATCACTGCCTTTTACTCCCAAATGCATGTCGAGTCTTTCCCCTGAATCCTAGATTCACAAATTGGTCTGCCTCTTTGATATCTCCATTTGGATGTCTAACAGCATCAGAAATTTCCCTCCAAACTTTACTTACCCAGACTCTCTACATTTTAGTCAAGGTAACTCCCTCATTTCAGTTTCATGGGCCAATCTATCTTGGAGCTATCCCTGACTCCTCATGTTTTTACCTACCCAAATCCAATTCACCTACATATCCCTTTGACTCTGTCCTCAAAATATATGTAGAATCTCATCACATCTCTCTACCTCCACTGCTTCATCTTAAATAGCCTCTATCTTATAAACCTTGGATAACTGTGTAGTTATCTACTAGCCTCTCTGCTCCCCAACAATCTAATCTCAAGAAGCATGAGTTTTTTTAAACATAATTCAAGTCATGTTACTCCTCTGCTTATCCCTCCCACCAATATCTTCTCATTTCATTCAGATCAAAAGTCAGTCTTTGTTCAGGTCTTCAAGGTTTTATAGCGTCCAGAACCTGCCACTTTTCTAAAGTACTCTCTACCACTTTCCATCTTGCTCACCCTACTCAAAACATGAAGTTCTTATTGATTCCAGATTTTCCAGGCATACACTTGCCATAGGGCTGTCCATATATTTACTTGGCCAACTGACTCACCTCTTTTAATATCTACTTCTTAATGAAGTCTAATCTGGCCATTTTACTTAAAATTATAGAAAACTCCAATTCTTAGTACATTCTGATACATCTTACCTTACTTGGTTCAATTTTCTATATCATTTATTATCTATCACATCATGTATATGGAGCCAGAGACTAATTTTAAAGACTCTTGTAATACTCAAGGCTATAGAGAAATAATTCTGGATTTAGAGAGTTAGAATAACAATGAAGGGCTGTTACAAAAATGTCAATAGGCTTGACAATTCTTAAATGGTCAAAGAACATATACATCAATCAAAAAGGAAATTACTATTCCTATTTTTTTGTTGGAATCTCACTCTGTCATCCAGGCCAGAGTGCAGTATCACAATCACAACTCATCCCAGCCTCGACCTCTTGGGCTCAGTAGATCTTTCTGCCTGAACCTCTCAAGTGGTTAGGATGACAGGCATGTGCCACCTACCTGACTAATTTTTAAAAATTTTTTTGTAGAGAGGAGGTGTCACTATGTTGCTTAGGCTAGTCTTGACCTCCTGGGCTTAAGCAATCCTCTTGCCTCCTATAGTGCTGTGATTATAGAATTGTGCCACCACGCCAGGCCCTAGGAATTAATTTTGAATACATACTATACAGTTAGTATAGTGCAAGTATGTTTAATTTATAGTTTTGGTGATTACAAGAACACGATATTGACAGTAAGGAAGACAATAGTAGAAACAGTTGTATAGGGAAATACACTGTTTCACTTTTAGTTATTTACATATAAGAATCCCCCTTTTTTCCTGTGTTATAATTATTATAAACTAGACTCTTTAGTTCTCAAGTGACCCCTTTATCTGGAAATGTTTCTCAAAAAATATTTAGGGACAAGATAACATCAACCTAATACAGTTTAAACAATTGTTCTGTTTTTGTCCTTATTTGTTCACATGTGGGAGAGTCATCCGTAGTTTTCTATCTCTTGCATGCTAAGAAATTGTAGTTTCAATTACGTTTGATCATATGTATTAAGTGTAAACCTATGGTGTGAGCAATGACAAAGACAGAGTGCCTAACCACCTTCATTTGAAGTCCCCTAGGACTTGGGTTAATTAATGAGACTCATCCTAAGGTTATACATGATCTATTACTTCCTCTAATTAGAAATAATAATCCTGATCATTATGCTGGTTAGCTGGAAAGAAATAAGATGAATGTGCTTAACTATGATTAATAGTCTTCTTAAAGCAGCGTAGATCTCTTCTGTCACTGAATTATATGCAAACTGGGCTGCAACTCAATGCTTTTTCATGATGTATATTTTTTAAAACTCACTGAAAAATATTAAATTTTTTGATAGTTTTTTAGCTTTTCCTGATTAAAAAACAACATTACTATTTTTAAATGAATAACTACAACACACAAGTCCTATTTATTTTTATTTTGTATGTCATAGCTCTTCAGGAAATTATTCTTTTCCTTTTTTACATTTTCTATAACAATATGTGAATACTATGTGTAACATATTTTGGTCCATCATGGTCCAACATGCTGAAGTGAAACACACTTTTGTGTATGATTATATTCTAATTTTTTTTAATTCAAAAAGTTATGACAATTATAGTATTTTTTTCTCACTGATGTTTTGTTAGCGCTAATATCTGTCCTTCACCTACTGACAACATTAGCTGACACTTTTATAAGCCTAATAAAGTTATGAAAAGTTATTATCTGGTTAGAGAAATGGCACATCCACAGTGAATGTTAATCGTCTATAGCTTTCAACATGACTAATTTAGTTGTAATAAGATCAAATATTTCAGATTCTTTTTGAATAAAAATTGAATAGAACTTATATTGTTATGTAAGTTTAAAGCTTTTAAAACATTCTGCAAATACCATTTAATTTTGGTTTTGATGTCTGGGTAAATTCAGGTATAATTATGCAAATCTTGGAAAATTGAAACTAGAGGAGTTAAAATTCTATTGTATACATAATTTTTACCTAAAAGTCTACAATATAAAAGTACATGGAAGAAAAAGATGGTTGGAAATTTAGCAGCTGTATACATGTTGATTTGCAAGCAAAGAGACAGGGTCTTAGGAATAAAATATAAACTCTAAATCAGAGGGTCCTCATTCAAACCTTGACTCCACCTCGGACTAACTGTGTGTTCTTTGGGAAGCTACCTTACTTCTGAGCATCGGTATGATTTTGAAAATGGTGATAATAATAATGGTATTGATCTCATGTTTATTGAGAGAATTAAACAGGCTAAAATGTGTAAAATGTTATCATAGTGCTTAGGTTATACTACTTAAATGGCACATGCTTCCCTTCCATGATGAGAAACATGTGCCTAGCCACATGTGAAATACAATTGGATTTCCGAATTAGGCCTCTCTTTCATTAATTTTATTGCAGAATCCCAGAGTGACTAGACTTCAACTGATCTATATTTGCAATTCATGTGTGAAACTGAAATGTCCATTTTTTCAATAAAAATGTTACAGAATCACTTAATTTGTAAACATTTAGCTGTCAAAATTGTGGACAGATTTCATATTTCAGACCTTTCATAAAATTCCTAAACATACAGGTGTGACTTCCAAAAAGTGTATCCTACTCTTTTTATAATAAAATTATATACCTACGAATCTAATAATTTTTTATTCAGAACTTCCCCTTTTTATATTGAGTTTAATAATTCATAAAAGGTTTTCTATACATAACAGGTATTTTAGGATCAAAACCAAACAATAACTTAGTTACCAATATTTAATTAATATTAAATTTTCAGTGAGATAGTCAAGACAATGAAGAAACAAGCATTTAAGTATCTGCTGTGTGCCCTGAACTGTGTGCTTGCAAATTAAAGAATATAAAAGACATAGTTCACAGTATCACAGATAATTAATGAAAAAAAGAAGATACAAAATCATGTATATTGAATTCAAGTGTGTGACACAATATCTGTATGTTAAGTTGTTGGTAAATTTTCCTGAAGAGCATGAAACTTAAAGCATATTCTTTAGAAAAGAAAGAGGCAATTGGAGTCGGGCTCGGTGGCTCAGCCTGTAATCCCACGCATTTGGGAGGCTGAGGTGAGTGGATTGTCTGAGCCCACGGGTTCGAGACCCGCCTGGGCAACTTGGCATAGACCTCATCTCTACAATAAGTCAAAAAAATTAGCCGGGCGTCGTTGTGCGCGCCTGTAGTTCCAGCTACTTGGAAGGCTGAGGCGGAAGGATCGCCAGAGCCCAACAAGTCGAGGCTGCGGTGGCCGGGTGCGGCCACTGCACTCCAGTCTGGGCGACAGAGACTCCAATTCAAAAAAAAAAAAAAAAGAAAAGAAATAGGCAATTGGAAGACAAAAACATAGTTACAAAAAAAAAATAAAGTCTATAATTTTATAAATTAAGCTAAATTTATTGGCTGTTTTCCTGTTAAGGTAAGAAACAGAATAAATATAATACATTCAGTTATAAAATATCTTACAAAGCAAGTGAAAAAAATGTTATTCTTGAATTCAGAAACCAGGAGAATAATTTATAGATTTTTTTTTTTCCAGGTTGGAGTCTAGATTTTTAAAGTGTTAAAAATGATATTAACTACCTGTGTTTACTTAAACTGGCAATATTTTGGGGCTTTGAATTTTTACTTAAAACGTTGGAAGACATGGATAAATTATAATGGATTATTTATTTTTATTATCCATTTAGAAAAAAGTATTCACACAAATACAGTTCATTTCCTTCTTTCCTAAAGACATATTTTTGCTGTCAAAATGACTCTTCAAAATCATAACCATATTAAACATATACCTATAGAGAGAAAGTATATCTGTAAATAAGTAACACATATGTAGCTAATAAATGTGCATATTTAGTAGTAATTTGTGAAATCTTTCAGATTAACAAAAGATCTCGTGCCAATTTGAGTTTAAATAAAGAGACATTATAAATGATTAATCTAGCCAGAATGTCATTTTGTCAATCAACTATAAAGACTGACATCTTGATAAATTAATAAAGATATTTCTGAAGCAGTCTTCTGAGCTAATATGCACATTAAACAAATGTGTTGATTGCTGAACACATGCCCCTTTGGGTGTCTACAAGTAACAATTAAGAAAGTACTGAAATTTGGATTTTAAAAAATTATACCTGTAGACCTTGTCCATCCACAGTAACAGAGTTGGCTCTTTGCATTTTGTTCCTGTCGGTGACTTTATTTGGCTGCTGGGAACCACTCTTCTCTTTTTTCACTGTTGACTGTCTTTCCTGTAAAGAAAAATAGTTTATAAAAAAAGTATAAAAATAAACATTTAAAGCAGAACATTAAAACATCTTGAGTTGTTTTACTAAAAGGGACAACTAATAGGAGAGTTTCATAGTTACAGACTTAGACCCAACTTCCTAATTTGAAGTTTCTAGTGAATGATATGGAAGCTGTTGCTTTCAGCTGGCTCAATATATGACAGTTCCACGACCAAAATATTAGTTAAAGAAACAATGTGAAACAAAACCATATTGTATTATCCCTATGTGCCCAATTATGACTCTTCATCAAAAAGTGATGAAAGATTACTAAAGCTGATTATTTTTATAAACAATTATACAGATAAATAGTATTGAAGTGTAATTTAAAGAATTTGGTACTGTGTACCAAAAAGAATGCTTATAAATACGTACAATATTGAAAATGAGTTCTAACTGCATGATGGACTTTTAAGCGACTGTTTATATCAGGAATAGCATATAGCTTAAAAATGACATTCCATCTCAGGTAATTCCTTTGTTACTTATATGGAAAAATCTTTATTTTAGGAGCTGTTTATTCCTCATGTTTATTTCCTCTTTTCTCATTCTCTTCAACACAACCCAATCGACTTTTACCATCACCACTCTACCAAATCAGCTTTTATTAAAACACCAATAACCAGCCGGGCTCGGTGGCTCAGCCTGTAATCCCGCGCCTTGGGAGGCTGAGGTGAGTGGATTGCCTGAGACCACGGGTTCGAGACCCGCCTGGGCAAGCGAGACCTCATCTCTACAATAAATCAAAAAAAAAAAAATTAGCCGGGCGTGGTAGCGCACGCCTGTAGTTCCGGCTACTGGGAAGGCTGAGGCGGAAGGATCGCCGGAGCCCAGCAGGTGGAGGCTGCGGTGGCCGGAAGCGGCCACTGCACTCCAGTCTGGGCGACGGAGTGAGACGCCAACTCAAAA
>CAUYQG010043950.1:0-30786 GCA_963574415.1 Tarsius wallacei | reverse complement strand
TGGCTGATTTTTTTTTAAATTTATTGTAGAGATGAGGTCTCGCCAAGTTGCCCAGGCGGGTCTTGAGCCCCCAGGCTCAGGCAATCCACTCACCTCAGCCACCCAAAGCACGGGATTACAGGCTGAGCCACCGAGCCCGGCCACATTTTATTTTTAACGGACTGCAATTGTAGTGATTATTCAGGGATCCCTTAATTCCTTTCTTTCTTTCTTTCTTTCTTTTTTTGAGTCGAAGTCTCACTCTGTCATCCAGGTTGGACTGTAGTGGCACACTCATGGCCACTGTAGTCTCGACCTGCTGTGCTCAAGTGATCCTTCCACTTTAGCCTCCCAAGTAGCTGGAACTACAGGCGGGTACAACCATGCCTGGCTAATTTTTTGATTTATTGTAGAGACAAGGTCTTGCCAAGTTGCCCAGGCTGGTCTTGAACCCCTGGGCTCAGGCAATCCTCTCACCTCTGCCTCCCAAAGTGCTGAGATTACAGGTGTGACCCACCATACCCAGTCAATACCTTCCTTTCATACGAACATTTTTTTTTTTTTTTTTTTTGAGTTGGAGTCTCACTCTGTCACCCAGTCTGGAGTGCAGTGGCACACTAATGGCCACCCCAGCTTTCACCTCTGCTATATTCAAGAGCATTTAAAGTGGTTTAGGTATTAGTAGATGATGTTCAATAACAGATAAAATACAACGAGCAAGGCACAGTGGCTCATGCTTGTAATCTTAACATTTTGGGAGGCTAAGGCAGGAAGATCACTTGAGCCTAGTAGTTCAAGACCAGCCTGGACAACATAGTGAGACTGCATGTCTACCAAAAAAATAAATAAATAAATTAGCCGGGCATGATAGCACATGTCTGTAGTCCCAGCTACTTGGGAGACTGAGATGGGAGGATCAATTTTGAGCCCAGGAGGTAGAGGCTGTGGTGAGCTGTAAACATGCCACTGCACTCTAGCTTGGGTGACAGAGTGAGCTCCTGACTCAGAAACAAAACAAAACTAAACAACAAAAAACCCACAACCAGTAGATATGGGAAAAACATGAGACAAGAGTGTGACAAGAGACTAAGTGTGATAACCTGTGATGGAAAGGTGTGAATGGGAGGGGAGCAGAGAGAGACCCAGAGCAGTAAGCTAATGGTCTAAATTACAGGTTAATGCAGCCCCAGAAATAAAAGCTTGTTCTATGTGAAAGGGTTCTGTTGTTTTACCTCAAAATGTGAAGTTGTCTGAATCTTAGAATCATGCATTCTCCAAAGACAACACACAGGTTAAAATCTTACCTGACCTCCCAATTTTAGGAAAGAGGAACTCTGCCTTGGACACCATCAAGGCTTAGGTTACATCTCCAACTCCTTATATATGGATAAAATGAAAGCTCCCAATATAACATTCATCATTTATAACACCATAGGGGTCACCTTTTACTCTTTGAAAATGGCACTAAGTTAGGAATGGTCACCATTTCCGCAGCAAAAAAAAAGCAAGCACCTACTGCTTGATGATATTATCTATATCAGTGGTCCCGTTTGGGGTAGAGTCCTTCAAAGTAGGTGAAAAAAGTCTTCAAAGAAGTGAATTGTTTTCCCCTTTCCAAAATGTCTAAGGAAAATCATTCACTTACCTCTGGACAAAGGCACATCTGTTAATAAAAATTTCAATATTCTTTAATTTTTTACTCATTAGTAATAGTGGTGATCTCATGGTCATCAGATGTCAGATTGGAAATTATAAGTATATCTAATAGAATGAAAAATCAAGTAACCACTATTTTATGTAGAAAGTGTTTGGCAAACAGGCCCCTTTTAAAAGAGGAGTGGGAGAATGGCAGAAGGAATCTGAGCTAAAGAGGCTGGGAGGTTATCACAACAAAGTCTACCATTTCCCTCCTCTTTTCCTTGACCACAGCGATGAAGTGGCCATCCCACTCCAACAACACCTCTCCCAGGAGGCCAGAAGAGGTCAGCGGAGAGCAGCACTGGGCACCGTCCTGCCACCCAGGGGGCGGGGCTCCAGTAGAAAATAAATTCTCCCATGTGGTTGGTGGTTGTAAAAGACAAGTTTTTATACCAAAAAGTTCCTTGAAGAACATAAAGACAGTAAAAATAATATCTTGATACTATTATAACAATTACATTTTCTCTGAAATAGTAATCCATTATTTTTCAAAAGCATATGAGTTGTAGGTGTATAAAAATTCCTCTTTAAATATACTCAGTATCTGAATATTTGCGCTATAGAAAAAAAGAACGTGCACTTATTAAGAACAGATCAAGTACTATGAAGTCTCCAGCTTCTAAATTAATTCTAAAACAAATCAGAGAATAGAAAAATTAAACATTTTTTAATGTTTTAAATATTTAAATATAAATGTTTCCTCTTTTTTATCTAAAGGGAAATGTAAGCTAAATAGAAAGCTCTCTCTCAGTGAGAAGGAAAGGGCTATAGTCTTTTTTTTTTTTCTGAGTCGGAGTCTTACTCCTTCGCCCATGCTAGAGTGCAGTGGCACGCATGCTCACGGCCACTCCAGAGTCGACCTTCTGGGCTCCAGCAATCCTTCCGCCTCAGCCTTCCGAGTAGCCGGAACTGTAGGCGCGCGCTACCAAGCCCGACTATTTTTTATTTTATTTTGTTGTAGAGACGAGGTCTCTCCAGGTTGCCCGCGCTGGTCTCGAACCCACGGCCTCAGGCAATCCACTCGCCTCGGCCTCCCAAAGTGCTGGGATTACAGGCTGAGCCACCGAGCCTGGCCTACAGTCTTTTCAATGCCAGTTCTGGGTTTCTACTTGTCATCCTTGGGAACTTCCTTCCTTGAGCCCCCACCTAGGAGGTATGGCACCTAGAGCCAGACTTAGCAGCTTACCCACTAAAGCAGAGGTCATGGCCTGGGGCATTTATTTTTTTATTTTTTATTTTTTGAGTTGGAGTCTCACTCTGTCACCCAGACTGGAGTGCAGTGGCTGCTCCTGGCCACCGCAGCCTCGACCCGCTGGGCTCCGGCGATCCTTCAGCCTCAGCCTTCTAAGTAGCTGGAACTACAGGCGTGCGCTACCACGCCCGGCTAATTTTTGATTTATTGTAGAGATGAGGTCTCGCCAACTTGCCCAGGTGTGTCTCGAACCCGCGGGCTCAGGCAATCCACTCACCTCGGCCTCCCAAAGTGCTGAGATTACAGGCTGAGCTACCGAGCCCGGCCGGGGCATTTATTAAGTATAAGCTGCAGTAGTATGCCAGGCACAGAGAATGACAGTCACAAAAGACCATGTGGTCCTGATTTTAGGAGCTTTAAGAAGCGTATGGGGGAATCAATCAAATTAGAAAATGCTAAGGAAAATAGGTGACTATATTCAACAGAAAATAGCAAGGTCCAAGTTACTTTGTCGAAGATCAATCTCAACCAACATATTGCAGATAGTATGGAACAAAGTTTGCATAAAGAACTTTTGGAAATAACAAGTTGCCTATTAACCACTTCAGGCAAGTCAGAAACAAAAACAGGGTGTGCAAAGTTGAAGACATAAATTGAATTAAACCATAATAATCTGGTATTATTTCACTTAAATTCCATGACAATTCTGATTTTGCAGCTTACTGTTTCTATTCAATTAAAATTGCTCTGATCTATCTATAGAGAGAGAAAAAGTAAATTCCTATTTTTTAAAAAAATTCTGAATTAAACACAGAAATTCATTTTAAGTGCAAAGTATCCTTCCACTGTTGCCAGAAGAAACTAACAAAGGGGAGTTAAGTCATTTAACAGCCGTATTTTTTCACTCTCCTTCATCGGGAACACAGTTGTTCGCATGGCATAACAAGCTGTAAATTATAAACATTTTTACATAGCCTGCTGCAAAGAAAAGGCTGCCAGCTTTCTACTATATTGGATAGTGTTCAAGTGATTAACTACAGCTTTGGAGAAAAGGGGTGGAAACTTGTTTTGCGTCTCAGTTTGTTGGTTCTCTTATGCATAGCCTTGAAAAAATCCGTTACATCATTATTTGCAATGAATATGTAAGTAATTATAGTAAAGTCACAGAAGCTCCAGATCACTGCAAGATACAAATTACCCATGGACAGTGGCAAACCTTGTATGTACATAATCATCCAAGAATTTCCTTGAAATGGTATCTCCAATGAGTATGAATGTAATGGTTTTCAAAATACCAAAATTTGCAGCACTGAGCACTTCAGGACTAATGACAAATGAAATACACTTCGCTCTTTGCCTATAGAGGAAGCCCATTAAACATAATGTCCACTTAGGGTACAAGTCTATTTGAAAAATGGTTTCTGTATCAAAGAAAAAAATGCAGGTAACCATATTCTATGACAGAAAAATAATAAATCTGTAAACGGAAATGTGCAACAAAAGAGACATGGTCTGCAAACATACAAGTTTTGATTTTTAAATTGTATAGACTCCCACCACAGTCCATGTTTAGCCCCATAAGAATATTTTGTTTCAATAAATCAACATGCAGCACTGAGTGCCCACCACAGTGCTGGGCCTTTAAGGATCAAAGAAAAATGCTATAACCTGATGTCTATCCACTATACAATTAAACACCACAAAACTTAGAACATAAAGATTTGTTCTCAGTGTCAAGGATGTTAAGATGAGTAAGAAAGTGTATTTAGGGTGCCCTGATCCAGAGGCTGTCTACAGTAACGGAAAAAGCCCAGATTCTATGATCAAACAGAGTTTGAAACTCAATTCTATTTTCTTACACTATAAACTTGAGCAAATTATTAACTTTCTCTAAGGCTATTTCCCAAGAAAAACAATTTGTTTCCTATCCAGTGTTATAAGGGATAACTGAGTTCATTCATATAAAGAACACGGAATAGTACCAGATTTACAGAGAGCGCTATATGTGTTAAAGTGATAATTATTGTATTTCTATAATTATTATGGTCAGCTTTGCACATAGCAGGTACTTAATGAATGCTTGTTGAATGAATGAATGAATCAATGAGCAAATCTAGTAGAGGGATAAGATGGGCACACAGATTACTATAAGATAGACAAGAAGTGTCTCAAAGGTACAAAATGGGATTGAGTTTCAGTGGTGGGACAGATGACGGGTAGGAAGATGACTAAGCCACAGGCCTGACTTCTAGAAGACACTGTTTAGTGAGACTATATATATATATAAATCAGTCATTATAAACAATGTGATGTTTGTTTTTGTTTTCTTAAGATACTTGGAATGAGTTTAATCCATTGTGAAACTGGTTTTTTTGTTTGTTTGTTTGTCTGAGTCAGAGTCTCACTCTGATGCCCCAGCTGGAGTGCAGTGGCATGATCACGGATCACTGCAGCCTCAAACTCCTGGATTCAGGCAATCCTCCTGCCTCAGCCTCCTGAGTAGCTGGGACTACAGGCATGAGCCACCATGTCAGGCTAATTTTTAATTTTTTTGTAGCGACAAGGCCTTACTATGTTGCCTAGGTGGATTTTGGGCTCAAGTGATCCTCCCACATCGGCCTCCCAAAGTGCTGGGATTAAAGGCATGAGCCACTGCACCTAGCCAAGTGTTTTAAGATTCACAGAATATTCCCTCTAGGTTCTGGCTGTGAGGCATGGCTTTTCCCGGCGTACCTGGATTCTGTATCTTCATGAACAGATATGCTGAATCTTGTACAACTCACCAACCGAGGAGCTGAGAGGTGGGTCCAGGGCTCTCATTACTGCTTCACCGTCTTAGTGAAAACCCTGCTCCTTTGAAGCCAGCTTTGCCTCCCAACATCACTCCTCTTCTCTCCCCTCTATATTCACCCGAGGCTTCAGCATCCTGCTCAGTTCTGTTGTTCTCCTGGTTGACTTCAAGCACATGAATTGCCCACTCTATAGTTGTTGTTTTTTTTTAAGTTGGAGTCTCACTCCGTCACCCAGGCTGGAGTGCAGTTGCACGCTCATGGCCATCACAGCCTCAACTTGCTGGGCTCAGGTGATCCTTCTGCCTCAGCCTTCCAAATAGCTGAAACAGGTGCACACTACCATGCCCAGTTAATTTTTTGCTTTATTGTAGAGATGAGGTCCCGCCAAGTTGCCCAGGCTGTTCTCGAACCCATGCAATCCACTCACCTCGGCCTCCCAAAGTGCTAGGATTACAGGCTTAAACCACTGTGCCTGGCCTTTGGTTTTTCAATCTACTCAGTTAAACCACTTTGACTGCATTCGGTCTAACCACTCTCAGGCACAACTGGAACTTGACCATTCAGAATGGTTCCACTTTTGAACTCGGTACTTCGGTTATCCCACTGTCCATTTACAGACTCCTCCTCTCTCAGTTCTCACTGCAGTATGACTTCCACCCCTATCATGTGACTCAGCACCCCCCCACCCCAAGTCCCTTGATCACTACCTTTTCCCTAGCTTGGGGCTCCCTCAATCCTCCTTTCCTTCTGATGGAGCCTAAACAATTACATGAGATCAACTATACTTTGCACATACCCTTTTCTGGTAGACAAAGACATGCTTTCTGGTGACCATGCTTTCACCTTCTTCACATCTTCTCTAAGACTGTTAGGAATTGCCTGTTGCTGTGCTAAGACATTTGTATTTAATCCTGCAGAGAATGGGATGAAATTGGAGAATTAAGGACATTTTACTCCATTTAAAAACTTGAAGGATACGTTCATTAGCTCACTCCTTTCTACTTGTAGACAGTGCCGAGGAAGACTCATTAAAGTCCCTCTTCCTCTCGTGTCTCTTCATCAGAGACCTGAGCTACGAAACAACAACCGGTGAGAGTCTGAGAAGCTATTTGAGCCTCAGGGAATGCTCAGGACAGTATGATAATGAGAGACCCAGGCACTCCAGGAGCTTTGGGTCTTTCCTGTTTGTCACTGTGGGGGAGGTAGATGCAGCCATGAATGGCAGGTCATACTGGGTGGATGGAAGAGTTATGGAATCAAAGAGTGGTCTCAAAAGAACTCAAGAGAAGATTCTCAAAGGCCAGTGCCCACTTAACTGTAAAAAAGGTGTTTGTTGGAGACATCACCTAAGAAGAGATTATTTTGAACAGGATTTAAAAAAAAATTTTTTTTTTGAGTCAGGGTTTCACTCTGTTGTCCAGGCTGGAGTGCAGTGGCATGATCCTGGCTCACCACAGCCTCAAACTCCTAGGCTCAAGTGATCCTCCCACCTCAGCCTCTTGAGTAACCAGGGCTTCAGCATGTGCCACCACACTTGGCTAATTTTTTGATTTTTGTAGAGACAAGGTCTTGCTATGTGGTCCACGCTGGCCTCAAACTCCTGGGCTCAAGCTGTCCTCCCAACTTGGCCTCCCCAAAGTGCTGGAATTACAGGGGTGAGCCACCATACCCAGACCACAGCATGAGAAAAGTAAAGTGATTGAAATCATGACTGGCCAAGGCGGTGGCAAGAAAGGGGCTTTGCTTTCATAACCTCTGATGACCATGACTTTGTGGATAAAACTGTCATTCAAAATACTACAATGTGAATGGCCAAAACTGTGAAGTAAGGAAATCCCTATCAAAGCAAGAACTGATCAGTACTTCAACCAGTCAAAGGGGTCGAAGTGGTTCTGGAAACTCTGGTGGTAGTCGTGGAGATAGCTCCGTGGGAATGACAACTTTGATCATGGAGGAAACTTCAGTGGTCATGATGGTTTTGGTGGCAGTGGATATGGAAATAATGGACGTGGTAATGACAGAAACAATTTTGGAGGTGGTGGAAGCTATAAGGATTTTGGCAATTACAACAATCAGTCTTCAACTTTTGAATCCATGAAGGTGGGGGGCAAGGGAAGAGCAGTTTGGAGGCAGAAGCTCTGGCCTTGGTGGTGGTGGAGGCCAATACTTTGCCAAAAAATGAAACCAAGGTGGTTATGGTGGTTTCAGTAGGAGCAGTAGCTATGGCAGAGGCAGAGGAGTTTAATTAACCGCCAGGAAACAAAGTTTAGCAGGAGAGGAGAGCCAGAGAAGTGACAGGGAAGCCACAGGTTACAACAGATTGTGAGCTCAGCCAAGTACAGTGGTGGCAGAGTCTCGCTGCAATACAGAAGGCATGTTTTAGACAATACTCACACGCATGCGCACAAAACTTGAGGACTGTATTTGTGACTAACTGTATGACAGGTTATTATTGTACTTTCTGTTCTGTGGAAAACCTTCCAACACAGGGTTGTAATACAGATTTTTTGGGGGGGGAAACATTCTGTTGATTGCTAAATGTAATAGTCTGATCATGACGATGAATAAATGTCTTTAAAAAAAATAAAAAGTAATAAAAACTTGAGAAGAGGAGGGAATGGGGAAAATCTTAATAACAGAAAAAGGAGACTTGAGATGCCAGCGACTAGAGAGAGGAAGGATGTTGCCCTTCGCTCTTTTTTTTTTTTTTTTTTTTTGAGTTGGAGTCTCACTTTGTCACCCAGACTGGAGTGCAGTGGCCGCTCCTGGCCACCACTGCCTCGACCTGCTGGGCTCCGGCGATCCTTCCGCCTCAGCCTTCCAAGTAGCCGGAACTACAGGCACGCGCTACCACACCTGGCTAATTTTTTGATTTATTGTAGAGATGAGGTCTCGCCAATTTGCCCAGGCGGGTCTCGAACCCGTGGGCTCAGGCAATCCACTCACCTCGGCCTCCCAAAGCACTGGGATTACAGGCTGAGCCACCGAGCCCGGATGAGAATTCGCTCTTGTAACTCCAATACCAGCACCACCCAGCGCCCCAGTCTTCAGGAGTGAGAAGGAAGTCCAAGAGCACAGTGAGGAAGAGCTTCCTTGGGAACTCATTCGCCCGGAGGTGCCAGTTCTCACTCAGCATCTTATGCGGGGGTACTAAGGGCTGTCTGTCTCTGGCTAAACAAGGGGGGGCTGCTGTCAGTGGGCATGGGGATGTCGTGGATCCAATGGTGAATATGGTTGCAGCTCAGGCAGTTAAGTTCTAGAAAGAGAGCTGTAGGAATAAAACTGCATCCATAGTGTCAGGAAGACCACTTGATGCATAAACTATTTCCTTATCTTGTCTTTTGAGATCAAAGACTAATTCTTAAGTGTATTTGCATCTCCCTCAATGTCTAGCCTGTACTTGCAGAGAGGAGGTGGTCAGGATGGGTTATACTGAAACACAGGTTACCAGAACCTTAGATATGTGCCCTGTTAGTTAAGCTCCTGGTTTGAAGGCATTCTTGTCCCAATTTTACGGATGAGTAAGCTCCCAGAGTGATTATAACTCACTTAAGGTCAAATAACTAACCAGCTGCAGATCTGAGACAAGAACCCAGCTCTCAGTCCTTTACTTATATCTTTATTACAACACACTGTTGGCCTTGAATTTGGGTTTAAAGGACAGCATTAAGTCATAAAGCTTCTAAGCAGACTCTGCCTGAAACACTTTAAGTGCCTGCAGGACTTCTACCTCATATAGCTAACATTTTACTGATGAATGACAAGCATTATGCACTCTTTAAAATGCAAAATTAGATATTGGACACTGCCTTTGACTAGCTACTTGCTAGTCAACACAGTCCCCTTCTTTAAGAAAAATATTTTCAACGTTTTACCATTAATAAAACAATTTATGAAGCGTGTTTTTGCTGTGAAGCGATCAGACAGGCTAAGGTATATCATGTTATTTATACACAATAAACTAACTCTCGGCTGAGTAGATTAGTAGCTTAGCCCACCTACTTTTCATGGTTAAATATACTTGTTTTGTAAAGGGCTGATTGTATTCTATTTTTCTAAAAGCTCTGGTGAAGAAGTAATGACTTCTGACGTACAGTACACATTCAACATAAAGAGCTTTCCTCTTTCTTGCTCAACATATAATTGATGCATTTGTGCATGCAGTGTAAGTTGAAAATAAACAATAAAAAGTTAATGAAGAAAATAAGTAGTGGTTATAATGAATTAGTAATATTGTTAGATTTGTATCTGGAGTTTATTGTAACTGTTGTGAGTGGGATACGATCAATAGGAAAATGTAATCAAACTACACATGCTTTCATCTCTTGAGACTTCTCTGAAAAGGAGCTGATATATCTTTAGGAAATTATTCTCAAAAGCCTACATTAAATTAAATTATTCTGCATAATCACAAAAATCACTGTCAATAAGCAGTCCTCATTTTTAAGGTTCTTGTAGTACAAAAAGATACATTTCTTAAATAGGTTTTTATTGCTTTACAAGTATGTAATGTAACTACATTTGAATTTCTAAATTAATTTAACCATACAAAACATGAGTAGATTCCCTTTCTTAAAATACTGAAATATCACAAATAAAGTCCCCCTAACTATTCCCTTTTACCTGTTCCCAAGCCTTCCTTGCTCCTCGCTCCTCTTTCCCCAACTGCTGTTGCTAGTAGGTAAGGTTTCTTCCAGACTCTTTTCTACACATTCACACGTGCTATCTTTAAAAAAATAATAACAACCATAACTGTCTTTGAAAATGCCATATATTTTAATATTTCTTATTTCACATTTATATAATTGAGCCCTAAATAAATAATATGATCAACATGTTCCTCCTTAAGCCTCATTTCTCAAGATGTTTTTGTGATTTGATCAGTTCCCAAGGAAAATACAGTTTGTTAATTTTGTTTGGCATTTTTAAGTGCTAGACAAATTCTAATGTGTGGAATGAAGGTGAGGATTGACAGATAGTCACAGCCTATTGTTACTATAATTAGAAGTCATCAGATGCTAATTAGTACCATATTAAAATGATAAATTATGAACTACAATATTTGCAGCTGAGACCAACTCCAATTCCTCAAATTTGAAGATTTATAGAAAAAAAAAATTGGCCTCATTCATAGCTGTTTATATTCTCCACTTCTCTTCAGATCATTTCACAAAGGCTTCCAAATATTTTGCTATCACTATCCTCTAACACCACACCAAGTCTGACCAAGTTTCACTTAGATGAGAAAGTAATGTCAAGATCAGTAATTTGATTTTAAGATATTTTCTAGATTATAGTTATGTTTATGATGCTTTTTTGTGATAACTTGAAGCCCAACAACTATCTTAGTATGTACAGATATTCCTTGACTTACAATGTGATTATGTTCCAATGAATCCATCATAAAGTTGAAAAATTGTAATTCAAGCCCTTGTAAATCAGGACCGCCTGTATATCACTGATTTAACCTTCCGCAATGAATGATACACACTGAATTGAGTGAAGAATTAGCACAGTTGCTAAGAAATTGATGGTGTCCATTTTAATATAAACGGTAAACTTAGAAGTCAAATCTAAATAGAACACTCTGCTTCATTCCTGCCTTTTGTATTTATGAAAATTTATAGCTTATACATTTACACTGGTTATTTGATCCTGTCAAAGAGGCCAAAAGATAAAAGTTCAAGTCGGTTCAGGAACTTTTAAGGCCTTTCTTCTCATAGCAGGATAGAGTTTCTAAGCTAACTATCTATTAATGTCCTTTGTCCATGTTTGTGCTGTATTACCTTCTTCTTCCTGATTTATAAGATCATTAACTGATCTGTAGGTTAAAGCTTGGCCCTTGGCTATGTATGTTGCAAATGTTATTGTAATATGGACATTTGTCTTTGACTTTATGGGAATATTTTCCATTGAAGAATATTTTTATACAGTCATTTATAGTTTCAGAGTTTTTGAATTTTTAGTAAGCTTAGAATATAATCTGCTCCAAGATTGTATTCTACTAATACTACTACTAGTAGTAATAAAAATTTGGTCATGATCAGATAGTCATTGCCATCTGAAATCTGGGGTAATGTGGATAAAACACAGTCATCTGAATTATGTTTACTATCTTATTTACTTATTTTTTAGTCAGAGTCTCATTGTAGTGCAGTGGCACAATCATGGCTCACCGCAGCTTTGACCTCCTGGGCTCTTGGCGGTCTTTCTGCCTCAGCCTCCTGAGTAGCTGGGACTAAAGGCAAGTGCCACCACACCAGGCTAAGTTTTTGATTTCTTGTAGAGACAAGGTCTTACAATGTTGCCCAGGCTGGTCCTGAAGTCCTGGGATCAAGCAATCCTCCTGCCTCAACCTCCCAAAGTAGCAAGATTACAGGCATGAGCCACTGCACCCCACCTGTACTATGTTTAAAAGTACATAGAGCACAAAGTCTTCTCTTCTCAGTATTATGAATAAGTACATAAAATGGTCAGCTCATGATTTTATTCTTATTTATCAGTCCATCTGCCAGCAGAAGTCACATAGGTAATAAGAAAGTACTCATTTTACAAACAGTTGGTGTTCTTTAAACTTTGTCAGTATCCATTATGTATCCTGGCAAATAGATTATCTAAAAGGTAGAAATGCCAATAATCATTTTACTTCCATCAAATTACTCATTTAATGCTTTTTCATTCTTTTGTCTTCTGCTTATATCTGAATTGATCTGCATAGCCAACAGATAAGAGAGGTGGGCAAGTGGAAGGTAGCACATGCCTATAAATGAACACGTGTGTCCCGGGACACTGCAGATCTTTAATCCAATTTAATGGCTTCACCTCAAGTTGGCAGGTGTGCCTTGTGGTCCCTCTGCTGCAAACCTGGGGGTTGTGGGAATACCGTCACTCACTGCTTCCACCACAGCAACTTGTTCTCCTCCCTCTGCTGCTGAGAGGAAATAGAACCAAGAGCAACACAAACCCAGAAGAGTCTAAAGTCTCCAGTGAAACCACGGCCTCATAGACACCAGAATGGAAGCTGCAGATATCAAAGGTGAATAAAGAAAATGTAGTAAAAGATGGATGAAACTGAAATATGAAGGAAAAAACAAAATAAAGAAAATAAACTTTTGATGAGACAATGGGCATGCTTTTTTATTATGTTGTATCATTTTTGTGCGTGTATGATATTCCACTAACGAGTTTTCTTTTCCTTCTTTAACTGTCACATTATATTGCTTTACATAATAGCTAGGTTAAAATTAAGAAGAGTGATTTAGAGTATCATCACGGCTCAAATCCTGAATTAAAAGTTGTAAAGGACAAAATAAGTTACAGTCACTGTAATCACAGTCCATGTTAAATTACTCTATAAGGCACACTGTAAAACATGTGATTCGAATGCTTGTCTTGGTCTAGAATACATATGCTATATGGAAGATCCAGTCATGCAGAAAAAGATTTAAATGAACACTATGTCCAAGGCACTGGTGAGATATAGGAGGGGGAACCCCCCAAAACCAGAATTAACTCCTTGTAGTACAGGCTTCCTCACTAGGTAAGTGTTCTAGAAACCCATTAGCATCATTAGAAACCCATCTAGTATCAGCTAGTTTTGCTGTGGGAGGCTGTTTGGCTTCAGTGAATTTTTTTGGAGATTCTTTCAGTGTGATTGCCCACTTCACGATGGCTGATTTATGAGCGTACCTGATCACAACACACTGATTGTTCAGCAGTTTTTGACCAAAACAGCATGACCCCCATGTCCCACCTTCCCGATTCACCCAATCACACCCTGAGCGACTTTCTTTTGTTTCCTCTGATGAAAAAATTCCTCAAAGGGAAACATTTTGCCAATGTGGAAGAGGTAAAACAAAAAACAGCAGTAGAACTAAAAGGTATCAAAATGGATGAGTTCAAAAACTGTTTCGAGCTGTGGAAAAAGCCTCTCTATAGGTGTATTGCATCCAACGGAGAGTATTCTGAAGGTGACTGAAGTGTAAACACATAAGAATAAATACACAATTTTTAAATAAATGAATTTCGGGTTCTTTTTGGGTCCCCTCTCATGAAGGTATACAAAGCTAAGTGCCAGCCCTAAAGGAGTGAGAAATCTAATCAAGGACATAAAGCAGCAGACGGGTCTGGAATAACAATGAGAGACAACACTTGTGAAGCACATTCTATGTATGAGGCACTGTTCTAAGAGTTGTCAATAAATTACTTTCTTTTCCACCTAACAGACCTATGAAGCACAGAGTGGCTACCCAACTGGGGTCACAACTAGAAAGTGATGGACCAAGGATTTGAACTTGAGCAATTTATAACCAACATGATACATTTCACCTCTTACTTAATCACCTAAGTGGGACCTTGGAAAGCCACTTCAGCCTCATTTTTCTCAGTGAAACTGTTATTCCTGCCTCACAGAGGTCCCATTAGGGTTCAAAGTTAGACACACTGAAAAAGAATAACATTTACCAAATGTTTGCAGCATTCCACAAGATGTACGACTGACAGGGTCCAAAGGGTTCTGTAGTCAAGTAATTGGGAAACACTGTCCCAGATTCAAGATGCATATCAAGAATTCAGACATGAAGCAATGTTCAACCCTGTTTGACTTGGCATGCCTACACTAACTTACTTATCACAGGGTCTTTTGTCCCATTGAACACCTAGAAACACCTTTAGCCCTAGAACAGAAGTTGGGAGATACTGGCAGAAAAAAAGGCATGAAATCAGAGGAGTCAATGGGTTCAACTGGCTCGGCCAACTTTTAACTGTATGCTATGGGCGAGAGGGCTCATTAGCCTTTCAAGTCTCCTGCCTAGATGGCTTCAGTAATGCCCAGGCTGACACTCCATCTCTCGATCCTCAAAGCATCAGTTAATTATATCTTATAGTATAGTTATATTAAAGTGACCCCCTTGGTTAAACATCTTTCTGATAATAGCTAAGAATAAGAGCAAACACGGAATGCTTACTATACCATATGTTATTCTATTCACTCATTTAATCCCTAAAACCATTCTGTGAAGTATATTCTGAGGCACACTAGTTGATGGTAGTTTCCAGATTCCAGGTCCACTCTGCTATCTCTGGAATGGCACTCACTACTCATCTAGGAGAGAGCCTAATTCCTTAGGTCCTTCACAATCTGACATCAGCCTTTCTTTTCCGCCTTATCTCCTTTTCCTACTCCCTGTGTATGAGTGTTCTTGGGTTCCAAGGAAAGAATCTGTTCAGGTCTCTCTCCTTGGCCTACAGATGGTTATCTGCAGTTCATAGGGTATTCTCCCTGTGTATGACATTTGTGTCCAAATTCAACACCTTAAGGTCTTGCTCTGATCACTCATTAAACTAATATTTATGAAGAACTCACTGTGTGCCAGGTACCATGGTTGGTGCAGGAGATGCAAACTGAGTAGTGCATAGTATTTGCCCTCATTGCCCCTTTTTTAAAGACCCAGTTTTACTGAATTAAGGCCCATTCTAATGACCTCATTTTAACTTGATTACCTCTATAAAGACCCTATTGACAAATAAGATCACACTGTGAGATACTGGGGATTAATACTTCAACATATGAATTTTGGGAGGACATGAGTCAATCCATAATTAAGCTGGTTTATGTGCTGTCAATCCATACAATTATGTAACAATTAAGTACTGAGAGCCTATCACAATGTTGACACTGTCCTGGGCCCTGCCAGTTACCTCTATACCCCATAGCTTTGGCCACACAGTGCCTTACTTCCTCTGCCAGGATAAGCCACCCTTTACTGTGCCTCTCACCCACCTGCTTTTCCCTGACTTATGACCTCCTAGTTACCTTCAAAGTTCACTTATAAGTTCCTCGTTTTGCAAGTCCCTAATGATTGCTTTTTCTGAAATTTTCTTAATTTCCTATGTCCTTAATTCCTCCACAGAACTCTGTCTAGACTCTATCTATAGCATTATCGGACAGTTGTTTGTAAGCTTGTATGTTCCCTGGCTTGATGCAAAAGTCAATGAGGGCAAATACTATGCACTACTCAGCTTGCATCTCCTGCACCAACCATGGTACCCGGCACACAGTGAGTGCTTCATAAATATTAGTTTAATGAGTGATCACAGCAAGACCTTAAGGTGTTGAATTTAGCAAGGAAAAATGTGAAGGAGGTGCATCTAGAGACAGAAAGACAGATAGACAGCTGCTGTCAAAGCTGAGATGTGAAGTTAACAAAGGCCTGAAACAGAAAAGTGGAGATGGATTTTAAAAAAGGAGAACTGGGGAAACCTGTGAGTGGGTGGCTTATTTGGCATGGGAAGTAAAAGGGTAGGAGTAGTCAAAAGTACCCAGTTCACTGGGGTGACTGGGTGATAGAATGGTGACAACGTTTACAGAAACCATAAAGATACATTAAGATAACACTAGCTGCTTTCAACAAATGAACCCTGCAATTTAAGAGGCTTAGCAGATTTTCTTCTCATACACCATAAGGATTGCTCCTGATGGGCAGGTGGTTCTCTCCCAAGAGTGATTCAGGGCTATAGACATCTTTCATTCTGAGTAGGTCACTGCCCGAACATTTGCTTAAGAAGTATTACAAATGCAAGATTTTTATGGTCCGGAAACAGTGATCACTTGTGCTCACGCTCAATTGGTTAGATCTCAGTCACATGGCCAGGTGACTGCAAAGGAAGCTGGGAAATGTAGTCCAGTTGGACACTCAAGGAAAAAAAGGTGTTTGGCATACTTGCTTCAGCTTCTTCTCCCATGGTTAAGGCATTGGGAAGTTTCAGGGAATTAAGGTAGAATGAAAATGTGTTCAGTTTGTAGTCTGTTTTTAACTGCTAGTAAGATGAGTAAAACAACTGAGTTTGTTCTTTTTTTCAAATTAAATTTGATTTAATTGTAGAGATGTGGGGTACAAGTAAGGATTAGCTACACAAGCAGGCTGCATACAGGTGAAGTCTGGGTCCCCACCTGGCCCTCACTCCTCGGGATAGGACCAGGTGTCCTTGAGCCAGTTCTCAATAAAACTTACAAGAAAATGGAATCGTCTGTTTAAAAATTCACCTGAATTTCTTTAAACTTAATAATCGTATTACATGACCAAAGTCTATTTTTAAATACTAGGTATTACATATTATAATGAAATAGCTTTTGAACACATAATAAAAACATCCTATCATTAACAGAATTGGAAGTTGTAAGCATTTTCTCAATTCTGGCTAGAGATACTTGTGTACATTTAGTAACACTTTTTTTTATTGGCTTTGCAACCAATTTTTTAAAAGTCAGGGATGGTGAAATAAACCTAAGGCCCACAGTCTTGGTGGCAAAATGGTGAATGTTTATGGTGCATTTGTATAAATGCTGCTCTCTTGCTTGTTTTTCAGAATGTAGTTACTGCATTGTAGCCTAAATTCTGCATCTCTTGGCCATTATGTGATAAATTCACTAGACACTCCACAAGCGCCAGTTATATCCTTAGGCCAAACAAAAGAGATCACCTAGCTCTCATTTGGTCCCTCAGGTAATTTACTCAGGTCCCATTATCTGACATTAAAGTCAAGTTTATAAGAGAAAAATACCAACAATGTAAATCCCAGTAGTTTGGAGGTGAATTAAAAAGCTCCCAAATCAGTACTTGCCTCAAATGTTAAATAATTCACTGTGGCATTATAGATACAAGCCTCCAGCAAAAGTTACACTTGAACAATTAAGGAAGCAGGAGCTAAACAGATGACTTCAGGGGCAGAGAAACAAATTAATGATTTCTCATAGTACCATACCAAATTACTTTTTCACATTAACAAGTGTGTAAAACACCCAAACACCCCAATGACTTACTAGATCAAATCTGATGACAGAAAATAGCCTAGAACTACATGCCAGGATTATTTCCTAAATGTAACTGTAGATTCAATACACTTGAGTATGAAACTCATTTATGTTATTTGGAAAGTTTTTATGTTCATGATGCATAACTACTTGTTGGCAAAGTTCTTTTACTCAAGCTGCTTAGACTACAATGACCATCTACCAAATATGTTACATGAAGGATCAGAAGCAATGCAACTATTTCTTAAAGGCTAGATAAAAAATTAAAAACACAAAGCTGTCTCACTCTGCACCATCTACATACATGTAACAGCCCTGCCAAGTAGAAAGGGTATATACTTTATAATAAAAATAGTATTAGAATCCCAGATCTACCACGCAAAATTTTAGACAAGTCTTAACCTCGGCATTGGTTATCTCTTCTGTAAAATGGGAATGATTCACTTATACAACAAATATTTATTAAACACCTATTACGTGTCAAGTCATATTTTCCAAAGGTTACTTTAGGATTAGAGATAATAAAACATAGCTGATGTTCATTAGCCATATGTGTGGTTACCAAATGTACAAGCTGACTAATAAGACAGGGTTAAAGCTAGCAGACTGAAAATCAATGGAATTCCTAACAGAAAACAAAGATTCATGAGACATTAAGTGATGGGCAGTCCATTTGCTTTCCAGGGACTAACAAGTTATCAGAATTTATTCTAAATCTTCATGTGTTTTTCCTAGTTATCTCAACTAAACTTAGCCAAGTGCTTTTTATAAAATTTAAAAAGCAAACTTCTTAAATGGACCCTGAACACTTAACATAATACTACAAAAAAGAGATTGGCAGCAGTGGAACACTGCTGGGCAGGGGAATAGGCGGTGGCACATGACATCAATAAGGGTGCCTGATCCCAATCCAGGCAAAGCGAGGGTCAACGGGAGGCCCAAACTTCACCTGTACCTAGACCACTTATGCACTCAATCCTGACTTGTATCCCACATCTTGAACATTAAAAAAAAAAGTTGTTTGCTTAAAAATAATAATAAAATAAAATTAAAATTAAAAAGTAAACTTCTGAACTCTAATTCAAATAGGTTTGGGGGAAGGGTGTACAAGTATTACAGATTCACCAAGTAAGTTTCCATTTAAAAGTTATAAGTATTGATGACCTTTTTGGGCACACTAACTTAATAGCTAGTCTAATCTACAACTGAAATACATCCTTTGAAACAGACTAGACAGGTGGAATGGAATCAAGAAAAAAATCCACAGGAGGTGTAGAGAGAAGAAGAGAACTAGTCAGAGCTTCAACTTTCTCCATTTACCAGCCGTGAAGACTGAAAATGTCTCAAGGTTTTTGAATGTCAGTTTTCTTAAGAGTAACGTGAGTATAACAACTCTTACCTCTGACATTATTAGGACCAAATGGGATACATGTCATAAAAATGATTAGAAACCTAAAAGCACTAAAGAAATATAAATTATTTCAGAGTGAATAGAAACTGAGAAGGGATAGCTCAAGATATCCTTTAAAATGAAGACACTTGCATGAATAAATAGTAAAAGGTCTACAAAATATTAGATTGGCTGGAGGAATGGGCATTTATAGCCGCAACAGTAATCTTTGCTGCTTGTTAATGAGAAAGCATCATTGACCATCACAGCTGGCAAGAAACGTCTTTATTTATTTGTTTTTGAGTTGGAGTCTCATTCTGTTGCCCAGGCTGGAGTGCACGCTCACAGTCACCCCAGCGTCGACAACCCTTCCGCCTCAGGCTTCCAAGTAGCTGGAACTACAGGCGCACACTACCATACTTGGCTAATTTTTTTGATTTATTGTAGTGACAAGGTCTCCCATGTTGCCCAGGCTGGTCTCAAACTCCTGGGCTCAGGCAATCCTCTTGCCTGCACCTCCCAAAGTGCTGGGATTATAGGCATGAGCCACCGCGCCCAGTGAATAATCCATTTTTAAAAAAACCTTACAATGTATTTTAGTCTATCTTTGAACCAGAGAATAACAAAGAGCAAAACAGTGATTTCCACTGACCAGTGTCCAGTAAAAGAAAACATAATTCAGAAAGCAATGTCAAAAACAAATTTCTTCTTACCATGAGTAGATCCCACTGACTGTGTCATAGTTCTGACATGAAGCGTTCGTGCCACTGGGCCCAGCTGCTTTAGAAATAAGGAGCACCACCAAGCCCCTCAGCTGGAGGTTATTTCGGCTGTCATGTACAAGTCCCCTGTCACAAGCAAAGAAGGGAGAGGATTAATATACCCCAATAAGAAACAGTCAGATAAATTAGAACATTGCTACAAATGTGTCCAAACTTCCAAAACTGGACAGTGAAACTTATTGAAAAGAAATAGAATTGGGAAAGAAAGAGTTAATGTGAGGAGGATGCAATGAATTCAGGAAAATAACTAGAGAACCCCGTGGCTGCTTTTAAAAGTGACAGTCTCAAATTGTGAGGTTTCATGATCTGGCTCCCTTCCTCTTTCTGGGTCTTTCTGCTGTTTATCTCACAATCAATCATTTGCTCTGATAACACGAGGAACCCATAGTTTTTTGTTTTTTGTGTCTGTTTGTTTTGAGATGGAGTCTTGCTCTGATGTCTAGGCTGGAGTGCAGTGGTATGATTAACTTACTGCAGCCTCGAACTCCAGAGCTCAAACAATCCTCCCACCTCGGCCCCTCAACAGCCGGGACTACACGTGCATACTACCATGCCCAGCTATTTTTTGTATTTTTTTTTTTTTTTTTAGAGATAGGATCTCGCTATCTCTAAAAATAGGCTGGTCCCTAACACCTGGCCTCGAGGGATCCTCCCACCTTGGCCTCCCAAAGTGCTGGGATTACAGGCGTGAGCAACCATGCCCGGCAATGTCAAAAACGAATGCCAAGGACTCCACAGTTTTAAACTGCTCCATAGTAGCCAAAAATGGCTGAAAGTTAAATTGCATGACTTGGCTGAAGCAATAATATTTGGTGATGACAGTGGTAAGTATGTACAGTAACTAAATGCTTTGTCTTCACAGGTAGAGAAGCACTCAAAGAACAGAAGGATTAAACCACACCCAAAAGACTTAGAAATGTATTTGATAAAGTAGCAGAAATGAATGCCATCAGCAAAAGTCCTGCTCCTGCCTATTATTTACAGTAAGCATTATCATTCTAGGCAATAGTAAGGCCTTAACTTAGAATGCTGTACTTCTTTTGCTATGAGAAGTACAGCATTCTATACCTGCTATACCTGAGACTAGGAATACTTCCCAGAAATACATTCTCTTTATAAAGTATTGCAAATGGCTACCATACAAGAAGTAAATGGCATCATTAAGAAAAAACAGAAAACTATGGACAATATGTTACAATAGATTAATATTTAGAACAATGTTCACGAGCACTAATCAAATAGATTATATTATAGCATAAATAATATACAAATATAGTCCTTAATATAGTGAAAACATTAAAATCAGTATTATAACAATTCATTGAATTATTAAGACTTCCTTGGTGAGTTTTGAACAAAGAATCTATCTAAGTTAATTAAGTTAACATGGCCAAAAATAAGGAGTTAGTATGCTACATAAGAAAAATCTTTGCCCCTCAAGCCTCCAAACAGAAATTTTTTAAAAAGCCCTTCTTACCCTTCATTAGTTTCAGAACAAGGCAAATTGTTAGGATCTCTGCAAAGTAACAGCTATAGCTCTTTCTCTACTTATATGTATTCTCCTTAACCAAGTACGTAAACTTCAGCAAGTTAAAAGGGCCAGGAAAAGGAAGTTAAAATAATCAAGCTACGTTACAAGAGAAGCAAACAATCATCAGAAATGTCCCAAACTCTTTATTTTCATGTAACAATCTGCTTCAATCCCATGACTTGAATTGCAGGGAGGCTGAAAAGTACCCTATTTTGAACACAAAAATGTAAGACAAGAAATTCTCCTAAATTTTTTTGCTTTGAATTGCAAATTTTAACTTAGGCTATTGGATTCTACAATGAACTTTATATTTATTTCTTTTATAATAATAATAAAGAGAAGGTCTGAATTGACTTTGAATTCTAGAAAGGGAAAAGAAGGTGAGTGTGAGTGTGTGTGTGTATTTTTGGGGATTTAGGATATGATGACACAGTAAGAACTCCCAAGAGGCAAACACAGAGACAAGTCTGACACTGATGAAACAGCTCTGACAATAGTTTTGACAACATCTTCCTCAAACTTCTCAGAGATGGAATAATAATAATTGCTGCAGCAAACACTTATACTGTGCTTTACATATTGCCTTCTATATGCCAGAATCTGTTCTACACATTTTACTATATACTAACTAAATTAATTCACAACTCTAGAGGAAAGTACCACCATTATCCTGATCTTACAGATGAGGAAAATGAGACATAAAGAGAGATCAAGCAACCTGCTCAAGGTACCATAGCTGGTAGGTGGCAGAGCCTTCACAGAGCCAGGATTTGATCCAGGCCAACAGGCTCTAGAGTCAGCATATGCTTTAAACCATGACGCTACACAATGACTCTCCCTCAGCTTCCTCTTGTATAAAAGTATTTGCTAGGTCAAACTGGAGCAGTCAGCTTTGGAATCTGACAGGCCTAGGTCTGAAAAACTCTTCTGTCACTCACTAGCTGTATGACTCTAAGGCTGGCAACTGTTCTAATGAAATAAGGGTATCAATGTCTACTTTTCATAGCCATTGTATGGAAGACACAACATGCATCAAGTCTACAATGCTGTGGAAGCATGTGGCAAGAGCAAATGATCAATTACATCTTCTCTCGTTGTTTTTTTGCAACCTATTTTTTTCTGAACTCCCACATTTTCTATCTTCTACTCCCTTTTTCCTTTTATCCCTCAAAAAGTCTTCTACTCTACCAGCATACATAATTTCTTATGAATGTTATTTACTTTTCTACTTCCCCAGATAACAAAAATGAAGGAATTCTTCCCATTATCCAATCATCATAATCATTCAAACACTTGCCCCTTTCAGAATACATCACTGAAAAGGTCAGGAAAAGAAACTGTAATGAACTGGTTGACAAAACCAAGATAGCATTCAGAAAAGCACACTTTCTGACCAATCATTTTTATATAACACAAAAGTTAACAACCTGGAGGACAGACTCACAGCTTTAGTGAATTAAATCACTGTTTACAAAACACCATTTCTTTACATTCACTTCATTAACACCTTTAAAAAAACAAAACAGTACTGAGATAAACTGATGATATCTACAGCTCAAAAAGTAGTTCACAACCAAGAGAGAATAAGAAATTTTGCTCCGGCTGGGCTTGGTGGCTCAGTCTGTAATCCTGGCACTTTGGGAGGCCAAGGCGAGTGAATTGCCTGAGCCTGCAGGTTCGAGGCCCACCCGGGCAACTTAGCGAGACCTTGTCTCTACAATAAATCAAAAAAATTAGCTGGGCATGGTAGCACATGCCTGTAGTTCCGGCTACTTGGAAGGCTGAGGTGGAAGGATCACTGCTGGAGCCCAGCAGGTTGAGGCTGCGGTGGCCGGGAGCATGCCACTGCACTCCAGTCTGGGCAACAGAGTGAGACTCCAACTCAAAAAAAAAGAAAAACAAATTTTGCTCCTGAGCACAAAACCCTTGGAATTCTAAACTTACAGAGATAACACTTCACCTGGAACACATTTCTTCTCAGTGCCTCTCCTATGGAGAGACCCAAGCTGGGGCACATCACTTGATGGTCAAATCCTACACTGCCATGTGTATGGATGCTGGCTTGGAAAATGGCAGAACTGGTGTTCTCCAATTTATTCAAAAACGCAGTGAATGCTCACGACACGTCATGCATGGTGTCAGGCAGACGGGAAGATGAAACGAGAAGCACTGGTAAGATGTGGTCTCCCTTCTTGTGAATAATAGTCTGGATTTAAAGACTACCATAAAATGTGGTACAGACTGTTTTAGGGGATGAACAAGGGCTGTGAGAGCACAGAGAAGGGCCATTAATACAACGGGATGGGGAGTCTTGGCCTCATTTAAAAGTCTGCTCCAAATCTACAATAGATGACCAGCACACGCTGATAACACGAATATTCTTTTTTTTTTTTTGAGTTGGAGTCTCACTCTGTCACCCCGGTTGGAGTGCAGTGACACGCTCACGGCCACTGCAGCCTTGACCTGTTGGGTTCAGACGATCCTTCTGCTTCAGCCTTCCAAGTAGCTGGAATTACAGGTATGTGCCACCATACCTGGTTAATTTTTTTATTTATTGTAGAAATGAGGTCTCACCAAGTTGCCAGGGCTGGTCTCGAACCCGTGAGCTCAGGCAATCCTTTCATCTCTGCCTCCCAAAGTACTGGAATTATAGGCGTGAGCCACCATCCCCAGCTTTCAATTTTATTTTAAAGATGTGGGGTACAATTCAGGATTAGGTAGATAAGTGGTCATCGTACAGATAAAGTTTGGGCCTCTCTTTGGTCCCCACTTAACTATGTCATGGAAATAAGAACTGAGTAGCTGAAACTTCGGGCAAGCCTGCCCTGTCCTCTTCTCCCATGATGCTTCAGATGGCTGACTACAGTTCTCATCGCATCATCACATCTTTCTACAACTATTAACTGATTGCTCTTCCTTATCCCTAGCCTATCAGTATCTCAAATCCGCAAGCCTACGTTATGGAGCCCTTCCTTACATTCTTTTAAATTCCCTTTCGCCACATATGAACCGAGCATGAGGAAAATACAAAGAAATCAGAGCCGTAAGAAAGAGCTGTAACAGTATGTTCAAGATATGGTTAAACCGAATAATACAGCAAACAGATAACAGAGTGACAAGCACTATCAGTACCCAGAGAAAAAAAGAAAATTGCGTCTTCCTAGGGGTATCACAATAGAGGCAGCATTCAGATAGAGTCTGAAAGATTATCTAAGTTCCCTGAGTGGGGAATGGAAGCAGGGGAAGGGATGGGAAAGGGGTTATTGGAATGGAAAGAGAATATTTCAGGAGAAAGAAACAGGATAAGCAGTGACAAGAAGGTAGAAGAATGGAAGGCAAGTTCATGAGCTGTGGGGCTATCCATTGCGGCAGTGTCTGAAGATGAACAAACCCAGAAAAGCAGACAGCCCGAAGAGTGAAGGGCCTTGAATGGCAGGTTTAGAGTCTGGATTTAATTCTGCAGGACATCTGGAGGCATGGATGGTTTGTCAGCAAGAGAGTAATGTGCTTAGAGCTAAAGACTGAAACTGTTCCTCTGGCAGTTGCAGTATTGAGTGCAGTGGAAGAGGGAACATTGATTAGAGGAGGCCTCTTCCAGTAGTCCAGGTGGGAGCCAAGAAGGGTCTAAATCAGGGCAGTGGCAATAGGGCTGGAGAAGACACACTGAATGATAGCAGCAACATGGAAGTGGAACAGGCTAGTCTGGCCAGTTGACTGGATGAGGAAGGTACTGGAGAGGTATCGGGAAGCAGAGGAAGGTAAAGTTCCATCCTACTTGCTGGAGGTGAGATGCTCCTATTACTAGGGACTGGAAAGAAAGAGAGCTAACGGGGACTTAATGAGCTCAGTTTTGGACATGTTAGCTTTGAATGCAAGAAGGACTTCCAGATGGAGATGGCCTGCAGGTAGCTGGAAGCTGTGGATACAGAGTTAGGAAGTATTTTCATGAAAGTGATGGCTGAAGCCGTGGGAACTGATGGATGAGCTTGTAGGGGTAAGAGAAGGGAAAAGAAGGGAAGGGAAAAGGAATCCTGGGGAATTCCATGCTTAAGGGCCTGAGGAAGGATGAGTAACCAACATGAAGGAATGCACAGTGCCTACAAACAAATATAGGGGTCCCCAAAGACATGGCTGAAGAAGTGTGTGAACACATCACAAAGGAAACAGAGGGCTTCAACAGTGCAGCGAACAGAAGCCAGTGCTAGTGGGTGAAAGCCTCTGCTGTAGGCGTTTATGGTACTTTTTATGAACCTCTGGTAGGCACTTAACACAATGAATAATACACATGATAACAACAATGACCTAGGCATAGGCTCTAATTCTTACAAAAACCATGAAAGGTAACTGGTAGCATCTCTTTACAAATGAGCCACGAGGCTCAGAAGTGTTAAATAATGACTAGTCACATTGGTCAGCTAGCAACAGGTGAGCCAAGACTGAAGCGTGACTCAGACTCCAAGGTTCAGGCTTACTTGCCTTTGTGGCCTTGCTATTTCATTACTTGGCCACAGGACTCGCTGTGAGACCCTTGAAGGCACTCAGTCATCATTCTATGCCCTGCAGCCAGCAGAGCTAGCAGCACAGAACAGGCCACAGGATGAAAAACAAGAGAATGAACAGCCTCAGGGGGACGACAGAGGACCCTCCATCTTCCATCTCCCCCAAATAGACCTTTCTCTGTCCAACCTGTCCTTGTCTCTCCTGCGATTTGTTTGTCACATCCAGCCACGTGGCTCTGAAGTCTTGAGTCCCTCTTCCTAAATGTAATGAATTTTTTTTATGCAATGAATTCTTTAAAAGTGACAGCCACACACAAGGAAAGCCCAACACATTCTAAAAAACATGCTGAGCTTTGCTATTTCAATGCTATGTTGAAAAAACTTACTGTATATAAAAGGATGCCACATCAAAAAACCTATTCCTTAACTCAATGTACCTTCATTCAGGAGGACGGAGCGAATTCACTGCTGCCATCAGTTTTCGTGAGTGAAAGCTGCCTGCACCTTGAACTAAAGACAGGGTTACTTCCAGAAGGGAGAGTTGAGGGAAGGCAGAATTGGGGCATAGTAGAATTTTGAGATTTATGCTGAAGAGTTCAGGATTCTAACTTATGCCAATGATCTAAATTACAATTTTTTGATACACTTATTATCAAATATTAGGGGAACAATTTACTACCAATAAGGACCATCACCTTCAAGCAAGCTCAAAGCACTCCAGAGTAAAGCTGAGTGAGAATCACCCCAAGAGGAAAGAACTTCTCCCCATGCTAAAACCTAGGGGTACAAAGTATGCTTTTACTATTTTATTACCCCACTTTCCATGTGTCCAATACCAATAAATCTAACCATAAAATATAAGCCTAAGAGACAGATGTAGGCCAGGCTAGATGGCTCAGGCTATAATCCCAGCACTTTGGGAGGCTGAAGCGAGTGGATTGCCTGAGTCTGCAGGTTCGAGACCAGCCCGGGCAACTTGGTCAGACCTCATCTCTACAATAAATCAAAAATTAGTCAGGTATGGTAGCGCGCACCTCTAGTTCCGGCTACTTGGAAGGCTGGGGTGGAAGGATTGCTGGAGTTCAGTGGCACACTCACAACTACTGCAGCCTCGACCTGCTGGGCTCAGGCGATCCTTCCACTTCAGTCTTCTAAGTAGCCAGAACTACAAGCACATGCCACCACGTCCGGCTAATTTTTTGATTTAATGTAGAGACGAAGTCTTGTCAAGTTGCCCAGGCTGGTCTCAAATCCGGAGCTCAGGCAACTTTATTGCCTCCAACTCCCAAAGTGCTGGGATTACAGGCGTGAGCCACCATGCCCAGCCTAAAAAATTTAATAATATGGGAAAACACTAAAAATGTTCAATAAAAAGACAGAATACAAACTGCATATGTAATATGATTCTCAGTTATATTTCAACACACACGCACACACACACATACACACACACAAGGCCAAGGATTAAAAACTAGAAATAAACATAACAAAAGGTTAACATCTTAAATCTGGTGTCATTAGGTGTTCAATACACAAAGTGCTCTTGCATTTTTCTGTGTTTGAAATATTTGGTTTAAAAAATAAAAACAAAACAGGACAGGAAGACAATACTACCAAGTAGTAACAAGTGTTAATCAACAAACTTCTAGACTAAGGGTGATCTACTTTCCAAGTTGAATACAAGAACACAGATCTCTTTGTAAATCTAGGGGGAAAAAACTGTATTTTTAAAACAACAGAATTTTAAGAAGACAAATGACTTACTACATTCAGTCATGTTTCTCATTTGAAGAAAAAAAAATAACCCACATTTAATGAACACCATACCCCTATGTTGGGAGCTTTTGGGTTCTCATACTTTATCTTTAATTTTTCTAAAATTTAGACACAGGGTCAAAGTTTAAATAGTATCAAATAAATGATGTAAAAACATATATAATTCAATGACAGCAATATTACTCAGTTGTAAAAGAAAAAGATTAAAACTCATGACAGTTGTTTTTAAAACATTATAATTTAAGAGAATTAAAAATAGTCTGCATGTCACAGATTTTTATATAAAATTAGCAGAAAATCTGGAGGTTAATTTCCATTGACAAAATGACCCAAATTGTATTATTTCTGCCATATCTGTCCTGAGACTAAACTGTCGTAGACTTGAAACAACTTTAGGGCCTGAGGTGACCAGCCTTTAGAATCGGGCAACTGTGGCAGCCACTGACATGGCTCCAGGGCCATATGCACATCCCACCCGCACTAAATCCCCAGTGACAGCAGGACCAAAGAACTGCCTCACCAAAGTCCCCCCGAAGCTGCAATTAGGTTTGATGGGCACGTGGAGAAGACAGGCACCTGGGAAAAAGGAAGGGAGGAGAACAGAATGGGGGGAGGGGAGGGGGTGTTGAGGAGGGGGGAACCAAGCAAGGGGCATTGCAGGAATGGCTACTGACCCTGCAGGATATTAGAGTATAATTGAAATAAACAAGAAGTATCACATAATGTCATAATCGATCATGTTTACATACAGTAAGATGTGGCTGGCCACCCTGGAATTAAGCATAGCACCAGAAAAACAACAATAGGAACATCAAAAATTTCCTCACTGAAATGATAATTGAAGATTTATTTTCAAATACTAATGGAATAAAATAGGGCCATAAAAATAATATTTGGTCACACTAAAAACTCTTAAAAGGATCTCATACAATAATTTTTACAGACAGACTCCTTTTGTTCATATTTTAAAAAATCAATTTAGTGTTGAAGCAAGGTGGTAGGAAAACTGAGTGGAGGAATACAAGCATCACTACACTACACAGAGACACGCAACTCACATGACCACTTGAGCAGTGACACTGGCTAAGAGCTAATGTGCTGTGAATTATACCTCCTGCTACACAGTCGGTCTGTGCAGAGAATACGTCAAGCAAATGTGAAGGAGTGTTCCCTTAGTACTCAATGCTTTTCTCGACTTGCAGTTCCAGTTTCAATAGAATCTGCCACTCACGTGCAAGAGAGCTGTTCTCACATTAATCTATAATTTTTTACGGTTTTACTCGGCTAGTATGTAGGCACATTTTTATCAAAAAGAACACTTCAATGTAAGTAATTAATATTTAGTGCTTGGAATAGTAGCTCATGGAGGTGGCTCAATTGTGCAAAATTTAGAATATTTGTATTTGAACAAGTTGAAAAAGACAAAAAGGTAGACAGTCATTCAAGTGACATTTATGTAACATATTAAGACGAGGATAAAGCCAAACATAAAAGATACAACAGCAGATGGAAGAAGTCAATAAAAACCAGAAAGTTGGGGGAAAATGATGAAATACTTTATAGAGAAACAGATAATACCTCAAGGGCAAATTAGTGGGAGAGGGGAAATAGCAAAGTGAAATATATCAGAGTTTAGCAGGAGAAATGTGTTTAAAAATGAATGGAAAAACAATCAAGATCTTAAACTATATTACTACAACATGATGGCTCAGATGTTCAAAATTTTTAGGAAAGCCTCATTTATTTTTCCGAAATCAACACTGAATTCAAGGTACAGGAAACCAAGACATGAGAGAATTGGAAGTGGCAGGGGTGGTGGGACACAGACTGCATGTGTTCTTCCATGGAAATTCTTCCACAGAAAGAACTGTCACTAGAGAAAAGATCCCATGATTGGCCGCCTGGGCTTAAGGCTATTGGCTGGCTCCCCTAATCACAAATGTTGCCATCCAATTAACATTAAGACCTTCTAGATATTTAAAATGGCCACCAATAGAGCCAGTCAAGAGGAAGGATTACTGTGAGAGTGGTATCTCTCAAATTATGCCCGTGTCAATAGAAAAACAAGATTTGATTTTCAATAGTGTCACTTACATGGTGCTTAACGAATATAATGTCACCTACGAAGAAAAGAGATATGTTCTTGGGATAAATTACATATAGGATATTTTAACCCATTTCATCTCAGAGAAAAATAACGTTTGCTCTACTCTAGCAGGTCAAAAGGGTCTGGGGATAAATCTCTCATTTACCAAATGACCAGCCAACAACCTGGAGCAGTCTGTCTCATTTATCGTGGTATCCCCAGGCTCTCACATGTGCCATCTCATCTAACCTGACAGTCAGCCGGGGAAGGGGCAGTTATCCCCATTTTGTTGATCAGAATACTGAGGCTCACAGGAAATTTATTTTTTTCCATATTTATTATAATCTGATATACTACATTTGCTTTGGTCACTATGGCTTCCTTGACTACAATATAATCATGTGACAGCGTATTTACTTGTCTACAGTTGTACCTCCAGTGCTTAGAATAGTGTCCAGCACACAAAGACGTTTAACAAATACTTGTCTAATGAATTAAAAACATAAGTGAGGGACCTCAATTCAGGTGCCAATCTCCAAAGCCCATATTCACCCAAACTAGAGAGAAAATGATCACAGCAGAATTAAAATACAGGGAGTAACAAGGAATGGCAAATTAGAAACAGGGCTTTAAAAAGTGCCTCATAGGTGAGAAGTGTAAAAATCTTTTAAAGTCTGTTTCTCCCGAACACTTCCCTGAAATTTCTCTTGATTACAGGTCTGGTGCACTAAGAGCTGGCCCGGCAGAAGGACGCAGTCTCCTCCTTCCAGGCATGTTCAACAGGGCTCCCAGGCAGCACAGAGCCACTAAAACACAGGACCACGGGAAGTCTTGAAAAGCCCCCATTCACACAGAGGCAGCACAGTGAAAGGGCTGTCCAGGTTAAAAACCAAACCAAACCCTCACAGACTACAAGAGCAGCCAGGGTCATCCCCACAGCCAAGGGGTCTGACACTGAAATGAGGACCTATGTAGCCCAGCCTGTGGCACACGGACCTGTGCCCTTCTGGTGGTCTGTGTGAACCAATCCTCTCAAATAGTCAACTCCCCTACACTTCCCTAAAATTACATCTTGTAGGGAAAGAGGAGATCATGTTTTCCTTCATTCTTTTTTTTTTTTTTTTGAGTTGGAGTCTCACTCTGTCGCCCTGACTGGAGTGCAGTGGCCGCTCCCGGCCACCGCAGCCTCGACCTGCTGGGCTCCGGCGATCCTTCCGCCTCAGCCTTCCGAGTAGCCGGAATTACAGGC
>CAUYQG010043949.1:0-27763 GCA_963574415.1 Tarsius wallacei | reverse complement strand
GCGCGCTACCACGCCCGGCTAATTTTTTGATTTATTGTAGAGATGAGGTCTCGCCTGCCCAGGCGGGTCTCGAACCCGCGGGCTCAGGCAATCCACTCACCTCAGCCTCCCAAAGTGCTGGGATTACAGGCTGAGCCACCGAGCCCGGCTCCCAACTCATTTTATGAAGCTAACATCACACTGATACCCAAGCCCAGTAAAGATCCAACAAAGAAAGGGAACTACAGGCCAATATCCTCGATGAACATAGATGCTAAAATTCTCAACAAGATCCTAGCAAACTGGATTCAACAACAAATCTCAAAAATCATCCACCTCGACCAAGTAGGCTTCATCCCTGGGAGCAGGGCTGGTTCAACATTTGTAAGACCATAAACGTAATTAAGTACATCAACAGATGTAAAAACAAAAACCACATGTTTATATCATTAGACGCAGAAAAATCTTTTGATAAAATCCAGCACCCATTCTTGATAAAAACCCTTGAACATCTAGGCATAGATGGAACATACCTCAAAATAGTAAGAATCATTTATGAGAAACCCACAGACTGCATACTGCTAAACAGATGGAAATGGAACCATTTCCCCTGGAAACTGGAACAAGACAAGGATGCTTACCCTCATCTCTCCTGTTCAACATAGTTTTCGAAGCTAGAGCAATCAGACAAGAGAAGGAGATCAGGGATATCCAAATAGGAAAAGAGGAAGTCATGTTATCCCTCTTTGCAGATGACATGATTGTATTCCTCAAAAACCCAAGAGAATCTGTCAAAAATGTCCTTGCACTGATAAAGGACTTTGGCAAAGTCTCAGGGTATAAAATAAATGTGCAAAAGACAATTGCATATCTTTACACTAACAATAAACAAACAGAAACCCAAATAAAAAGCACAATCCCATTCACAATAGCCACACAAAAAATGAAATACCTTGGCATCTTCCTAACCAGAGATGTGAAAGACCTTTACAATGAAAGCTACAAAACACTGCTGACAGAAATCAAAGATGAAACCAACAAGTGGAAAAATATTCCATGCTCATGGATTGGAAGAATCAACATTGTTAAGATGTCCATTCTATCGAAGGCAATCTACAGATTTAATACAATACCCATCAAATTACCATAGTATTCTTTTCAGACCTGGAAACAACAATACAGGGATTCATATGGAAACATAAATGACAACAAATAGCCATAACAATCCTCAGCAAAAACAAAAACAAACAACAACAAAAAAATAAAGCAGGAGGTATCACACTCCCAGACTTTAAACTTTATTTTAAAGCTACAATAATCAAAACAGCCTGGTATTGGTATAAGAACAGACATATAGACCACTGGAACAGAATTGAGATTCCTGAAGCAAAACCTCAAGTTTTCAACCAACTCATCTGACAAAGCCTCCACCAACAACCACTGAGGAGAGGAGAACCTATTCAGTAAATGGTGCTGGGAAAACTGACTGACTACATTCAGAAGACTAAAACAAGACCCTTACTTATCCCCATACACAAAAATCAACTGTAAATGGATCAGAGACCTAAATGTAAAAACCTCAAACTATCAGAACCTTAGAAAATGCAGGAGACACCTTGTGGAAATTGGAACTGGCAACCAATTCCTGATCAAAACCCCCAAATGCCCATGCCATAAGAGGTAAGACAGACAAATGGGACCTCATCAAACTGACAAGCTTCTGCAAAGCCAAAAAAACCATCAAGTGAGTGGGGAGACAGCCTACAGAATGGGAAAAAATATTTGCCAACTGTTTGTCTGACAAAAGCCTAACATCTAGGATCTACAAGGAACTCAAATATGCTGAAAAGAAAAAAACAAACAGCCCCATTACAAAGTGGGCAAAAGATATGAATAGATAGTTCTCAAAAGAAGGTGTACGAGTAGCCAACAGATACATGAAAAAAATGCTCAGCCTCACTAGCCATCAAAGAAATGCAAACTAAAATTACACTGAGATACCACCTAACTCCAGTCAGAATAGCCAATAACAAATAATAAAAAATAACAGATGCTGGAGAGGATGTGGTGGAAAGGGAACACTTCTACACTGTTGGTGGGAGTGTAAACTTGTACAGCTTCTGTGGAAAACAGTGTGGTGATTCCTAAAAGTTCTAAAAATTGACTTTCCACATGACCCCACAATCCCCCTATTGGGAATATATCCAGAAGAACTCAAATCACTCTATAAAGAAAGATACCTGCACATGTATGTTTATCGAAGCATTGTTCATGATAGCAAGACCATGGAATCAACTGTGCTGCCCATTAAAAGAGAACTAGATTAAAAAATGTGGTGCATATACAAAATGGAATACTACACAGCCATAAGGAAGAACAAAATCGTGAAATTCTCAGCAACCTGGATGGACTTAGAGTCTATGATTCTGAGTGGTCTTTCACAGAAACAAAGAACTGAGTATCGCATGTTCTCACTCATAAGTGGAACTTGAACCATTGTAACACTATAAGAAAAGGATTGACAGTAGCAGGAAACTGCATGGAGGTGGGGGGTGGGGTGCAGGGAGATGGGATTGGCAGTATTGGGAATCTACCTGTGGAAAGGGGGGCACACCTTATCAACAAGGGCACCTACATAATGAATATTTGTATACCTAACCCTGAATTGTACCCCACATCTTTGAAATAAAAAATTTAAAATTTTAAAAAAGGAATAATTACATATTCACTTAAGTAGAAGATCACAAGCTTGAGATCTTTTACAAAATAACAAAATATGTACCAAACATTAAAAAAAACACAAAAAAAACACAAAAAAATTTTTTCTCTGAGTTAATTTTTTGTATGTTGTGGTGTGAGGTAGAAAGTAGGATTTCTTCTTTCCCAAATGGAGGGTTATTGTCCCAATTATATTGATTTTATCATTCATTATTATCTTCTGGATTTTTATTCTAGTCCATTAATTTGTGTTTTACAGCAGAATGAAGGAATATTTGATAACTTACTCTCTCTTTCTCTCTCTCTCTTTATTTTACTTACTTTTTTTGAGTCAGAGTCCTACTCTGTCACCCAGGCTGGAGTGCAGTGGCACCATCACAGCTCACCACAGCCTCAACCCCCTAGGCTCAGGTGAGTCTTTTGTCCCAGTCTCCTAAGTGGCTGGGACTCCAGGTGCATGCCACCATACTTGGCTAATTTTTTAATATTCTGTATAGATGAGGAATCACTATGTTGCCTAGGCTGGTGCCAAACTCCTTGGCTCAAGCAATCCACCTGCCTCAGCCTCCCAAAGTGTTCTTTAAGGATTTGTTATACTTTCTATTAATCTCTGAAAAGCCTGGAAAGATACCAGCATTTCTTACCCACTTTCCCCTTCTTACACATTGTGGCAGTCAGGCCTTTCTCTACTTGTGGAGATCAAAGTAAAACTACTTACGGAATGGAATGCTTCAAAGCTTTTCTGACTTTATTTCAACCTTGATGACATTCCTACTTGCTTTATTACCGGTTTGGTATAGGGAATTCAACTAAAATAAATTGACAGATGTAAGAGATATAGTTATTGCTGAAAAGGGTAAAACTTGGAGACTTCTGTGTTTGGACTAACTCAGGTTTCCAGCCAGCTTTGCATTTTCAGAAAATTTTCAAAGTGTTGAAATCCTGCCTTTCTTCAGTTTTCTTATCCACTGCCCTATTCTTTAGTTAGGTATCAAATGTTTATACTTCTCATACTTTGTCCTAATATAAAAAAAATCACTAGATTAACACATGCATGTTTATTCAGAAGTCCAAAAATCCTGAAATATTTTTAAAGAATGTGTCCAGGGTAATATAATAGTGAAAAGTTACAAGTCAGTGTTGTTGGTGAATTATGACCAAGGTCATGGAAAACTCATTGCTTTTTCTAGTGGTTGCATGATTATCTGGCCTCTGCTGATAAATATGCACCCACTGAAAATGCAGTTAACTTACCTTGGTGATTTTGATTTATTAGCCTTGCAATGGACAAGGTTGCCTATTTGTTAGTGCTTGTTTTATATTTGAATAGCTTGGAAGCATATAAATTTGAGGCATAGCTTAGCATTGGTTTAGCTGTTTCATATTTCACAGAAAACATTTGATTAGAGACCTTTGGTTTCTGATATTTCTATTGTGACACTATATAGTTTTCAATATAATGAGAGTACCTGATTTGCATTTTAGAGCATCTCTCTTCATGATCAGGGCTGAGATTTTGAGAGAATTGCCAGCACTATAATAAAAACATACAAATTACATCAGCAGTTGTGAAAACAAGAACCATATGATTTTATAATGAGACATAGAAAAGACTTTTGACAAAATCCAGCATCCATTCTTGATTAAAAAAAACAAACAAACCCTTGAACATCTAGGCATAGAAGGAACGTACCTCAAAATAGTAAAAGCCCATCTACGATATACTCGCAGCCTACTTATTATTAAATGGACAGAAATTGGAAGCATTTCCACTGAAAACCGGGATAAGATAAGGCTGCCCACTCTCACCCCGCCTGTTCAACATAGTGTTGGAAGTCTTAGCTAGAGCAATCAGATAAGAGAAGGAAATCAGTGTATCCAAATAGGAAAGGAAGAAGTTAAACTATCCTTCTTTGC
Organism: Tarsius wallacei; assembly: GCA_963574415.1. Lineage (NCBI taxonomy): Eukaryota > Metazoa > Chordata > Mammalia > Primates > Tarsiidae > Tarsius > Tarsius wallacei. The sequence continues at coordinate 23,149 of CAUYQG010043949.1, read as the reverse complement.
AGACAATATGATCCTATACCTGGAAAACCTAAGGGAATCTGTCAAAAACCTCCCTGAACTGATAAAGGACTTTGGCAAAGTCTCAGGGTATAAAATCAATGTGGAAAAGACAGTTGCATTCTTATACACCAACAATAAGTAGGTAGAGTACCAAATAAAAAAGCACAATCCCATTCACAATAGACACACACACACACACACACACACACACAACACACACACACACACACACACATACACACAAATACCTCGGCATCTTCCTGATCAGAGACGTGAAAGACCTTTACAACAAACACTACAAAACACTGCTCAAAGAAATCAAAGACACAAACAAATGAAAAAACATTCCATATTCATGGATTGGAAGGATGAACATTGTTAAGATGTCCATCCTACTCAAGGCAATCTACAGATTTAACACAGTACCCATTAAATTACCATCATCATTCTTCTCAGACTTGGAAATGACAATACAGAAATTCATATGGAAACAAAAACAACCATGGATAGCCAAACAATCCTCAGCAAAAGAAACAAAGCAGGAGGTATTACACTCCCAAACTTGAAACTTTGTTATTAGACTGTAATAATCAAAACTGCCTAGTATTGGTACAAGATCAGGTATATAGACCAATGGAACAGGATAGAGATTCCAGAAGCAAAACCTCAATTTCTCAACTAACTCATCTTTGACAAAGCCTCCACCAACCACTGGGGAGAGGAGAACCTATTCAGTTAATGCAGAAGAATGAAACAGGATCCCTACCTATTACCATACACAAAAATCAGCTCTAAATGGATCAAAGACCTAAATGTAAACCCTCAAAATATAAGACTCAGAAAATGTAGCAGACAGTTTTATGGAAATTGGAATAGGGAACCAATTCCTGAACAAAAACCCAAATGCTCATGCCATAAGAGATAAGATAGACAAGCTTTTCATCAGACTGAAAAGCAAAATAAACCATCAAGAGAATGGGGAGAGAGCCCACAGAAAGGAAAAAAATATTTGCTAACCGTATATCTGACAAAGGCTTAATATCCAGCATCTACAAGGAACTCAAATGTGCTAAAAGGAAAAAAACCAAACAAACAGCCCCATTAAGAAGTGGGCAAAAGACATGAGTAGATACTTCTCAGAAGAAGATATATGAACAGCCAACAGACACATGAAAAAATGCTCAGCTGCACTAATCATCAGAGAAATGCAGATCAAAACCACATTGAGATACCACCTAACTCCAATAAGAATGGCCATCATTAATAAAACGAAAAACAACAGATGCTGGTTGCAGAGAAAAGGGAATGCTTCTACATCCTTCTAAAACTAGTTCACCCTCTATGGAAAGAAGTGTGGTGATTTCCAAGGGAACTGGAAATTGACATTGCATACGACTCAGCAATTCCCCCTTCTGATAGTATACCTGGAGGAACTCAGATCATTCTACAAAAAAAGTACCTTGCACTCATGTTTATTGAAGCACAAGTTACAATAGCAAAAACATGGAACCAAATGTGCTGCCCATCGAAAGTAGACTGGATAAAAAAATGTAGTACGTATACATGATGGAATATTATGCAGCCATAAAGAAAGACAAAATTATGGACTTCACAGCAATTTGGATGCATTTAGAGCCTATCATACTCAGTGATCTATCACAGAAGCAAAGAACTGAGTACCAAATGTTCTCACTCACAAGGGATTGGCAGTAGTGGGACACTGCCGGGGGGCGGGGGGACAGGGGGCACAGCATCAATAAGGGTGCATGATTCCATTCCAGGTGAAGTGAGGTCCAATGGGAGCCCAAACTTCATCTGTATGGAAACCACTAATGTATCCAATCCTGAATTGTACCCCACATCTTTAAAATAAAATAAAGGGAATTTAGAAGGATGTTGGGTTCTTTGGGTCCTTAATGGCATTGTCCAGTGGCCATACCTGTCCTGGACTGCTGGCCTCCCGAGGAAAACAAACCTTATTTGGTTAAGCCACTTTGGTGAGTCTATTATATTCAATGAAAAGCATTCCTTAATGGTTTAACCTCACTTATTCTATGAAATAATTGTTCTCATTTGTCATGCTATAGTGAATTCTTGCCAGACCTCAACTAAGACCTTCGATTAATTGGATTTTTTTCTCCTTTGCGTGTCTGTACATGGACGGCTGTTACAGAATTACAACACTGAGATTGGGCAACCTCTGGAATCATCAAAGAAATTTCTATTCTCGTCTGCAGACTATACTTATTTAAGTGAAACTCTGCCTAATATATTTTAGAAATATTTTTCACAAAAGGGGACCAAACATCAACCATAGAATTCAATTAAGAAAACCATCTTATTCTCAAAGTATTCTTCTTAATCAACATTTTTATATCTGATGTTTTATTCTGCTTAAATGTTGGATTTACTATTTCCAAACAGCAGCAACAACAACAACAAACTCAAGTTCTTTCAACCTATATGAAGGGTGAGGTGTGAAGTTTAGGAAACTACCTGTGTGACTAAATCAAATTTAAGTCATAAACTTAAGAGAAAGAAACGAACATCAGGCTTCGCATTTTGTTTAAGGTTTATATATTCACTTATCAGAGAATATAATCTACATTCTGTTTTTTTAAAACAAATGTTCCTGAACTAGAGTTGGTCAGCATACATAGGAGTATATTAGAATCAAAGTATTTGAAAATGAGAAGTTAGAGATGCCGGGCTTGGTGACTTAGCCTGTAATCCTGCGCCTTTGGGAGGCTGAGGTGAGTGGATTGCCTGAGCCCGCGGGTTCGAGACCCGCCTGGGCAACTTGGCGAGCCCTCATCTCTACAATTAAAAAAAAAAAAAATTAGCGGGCGTGGTAGCGTGCGCCTGTCGTTCCAGCTGCTGGAAGGCTGAGGCGGAAGGATCGCCGGAGCCCAGCAGGTCGAGGCTGCGGTGGCCTGGAGCAGCCACTGCACTCCAGTCTGGGCGACAGTGAGACTCCAACTCAAAAACGAACAAACAAACAAACAAACAAAAAAAGAAAAGTTAGAGACAATGAAAGAATGAGGCAATGCTCATCCAACAGATCTGACTGATCCTGGGTATTAAAAGCAGCCAGACCTTTCACAATTAAAATATTTATGAAATTAACTAGTCAAATGTAGAAATAAAATGGCACTAAGAACACATTCAAAGGAATGAAGAGAGACACTGTAGACAAACCTGCCATGTCCATTAAGGTAGGCAGTAACCACATGGGGCTTTTAAGTACTAGAAATATGACCTATGAGACTTGCAGTGTAGTATATGTATAAAATATACACTAGGCTTTGAAGACTTTATGCAAGGAAAAGAGTGTAAAAATCTCATTAACAATTTTTATATTGATTCTTTGTGGACATTCTATTTAGGATACATTGGTTGAAATTATACTTTTAAAATAAAAAAACAAAAATTAACAGTGAACAAAACTTCATTTGGAGAGTATAAGTTAGATGGTTTAACTATAGACATTGAAGACCTAGTGATTAATACAGTGTATTTCATTTGGCTTCTGTTTGAGGTTTTGTTCAAAATTGACATATGGCCCTGAGGGCTTTTATTAAAAATTATACTTAATTTTAGAGTTGGGCAAGAAGATTTATACTGTTAATCCCAGTGACTCAAGAGGCTGAGGTGGGAGGATTGCTTGAGGCCAGGAGTTTGAGGTCAGCCTGGGGAACATCTCTAAAATAATTGGTTGGGCATGGTGGTCCATGTCTGTAGACCCAGCTGCACAATATGCCGAGGTGAGAGGATAGCTTGAACCCAGGAGTCTGAGATTGCAATGAGCCACGATTGTGCCACTGCACTTCAGCTTGGGCAACAGAGAAAGACCATATATACCAAGGGTGCCAAAAACATGTATACACATTTTAAGAGATGTTATCTATGTATTACTTTTAGTTTGCCATCATCAGAAGTTTATAGACACTGACGGTAACCACTTTGAGCACCTCTTATAATTGTAGAAGTCAAATGTGACTTGTATTCATCTTTTGTTACCAGTATATATTGAGTATTGCAATTTTTTTTTTTTTTTTTTTTTGAGTTGGAGTCTCACTCTGTCGCCCAGACTGGAGTGCAGTGGCCACTCCCGGCCACCGCAGCCTCTACCTGCTGGGGTCCGGAGATCCTTCCACCTCAGCCTTCCAAGTAGCTGGAACTACAGGCGCGCGCTACCACGCCCGGCTGATTTTTTTTGATTTATTGTAGAGATGAGGTCTCGCTTGCCCAGGAGGGTCTCAAACCCGCGGGCTCAGGCAATCCACTCACCTCAGCTTCCTAAAGGCGCGGGATTACAGGCTGAGCCACTGAGCCCGGCAAAATTTATACTTTTTATAAATATTTTAAGTAGAATATATATACACTAACTATACACAGGTTAGAAACTCTTTTACCAAAAATAGGTTATAAATGAGCTACGATGATATTTAGTGTGGATGTAATTTATATCTAAAATTGATACTATATCAGATCCTTTCTTTTTCTAAGTTCTATGGACTTTCATTTTTTTTAAACAAAATTTACTGTTAATATCCTACTAATAGTGTTAATAATAACGATTATTGTTTTTCCATTTTTGTTAAGACCCTTTTACCCAATGCTCCACTCTGTTTTGTTAGATAAACTAACACATGCTTTTTAACCAGCTTCTTTAATACTCATATACTTCGTTGTATTAACTATTAATTACTGTGGCACAACTTACTACCAATCTTAGTGGTTCTAAGCCATAATTAACATTTATTATTTCTCATAGTGTTTTTGGAGAATAATTTTTCCAGTGGCTTTGCCAAGAACTTTGAGCTAAGCCTCTCTTACGGATTGCAATTAACATGTCCATAGGGATTTTAGTTGTTTGAAGATTTGACTGGGAATAGAAGATCCATTTCCAAGGTTGCCCATTCACTGGCCAGCAAGTTGGCAACAGTGAGTTGGCAACAGCCTCTTTTTTCTCCACCATGGGACTTTTCATAAGGCTATTTGTATATCTTCATGACATAGCAGTCTGCCTTCTTCAGAGCAATTGATATGAGATAGCAAGTTCCAAGCAAAAGGTATGCCTTATTTATAAACTAGTCTCAGAGGTCACATAAGATTTCCTTGACCACATTTTATTTGCAGTCTCCAGATCTAATAAGCAATACCTAAGGAGTTGGTGATTTGGCTTTACATTTTGAAGATAACAGTGTCAAAGAATCTAAAGACATATTTTAAGACTACCATATTTAGTGTTGAAACTGAATATCCTTTAATATTTCACAAATTAATTACAACAACCAGAAAGTTTCCTAGATGTGTTTCATCTAAAGGTCATTACTATGATGCCCAGCAGTGATATTTAAAACATTTAGCAATGAAATCACATAAGCACTGAACAATCAGAATGGAAAGCAGCCCACCGAGAATTGTGTTCTGCAGTTTCACCGTGTCCAGGCTTGCTTTGCTGTTGACAGGCTCTATAAAATGTGGATGATATTTTAATCGGTTCTTGGAAAGTCATAGTTATTATCTCTTACTACTTTACCTTTCCTCCTTTTTGAAACTTCAGTTAGATTTTATCACTTTGTTTTAAATATCTTTTGCCATCTCACTATCTGCACGTCATTGTATCTCTAGAGTAACTCTTGGATAATTGTTTCAGTCTATCTTACACATTTTATTTTCAAAAGTTAATAATAATTTGTTAAATAGCACCTAGTGAATTAAAATGTTCACTGCCATTTATTTATTTATTTATTTTTTATTTTTTGAGTGGGAGTCTCACTCTGTCGCCCAGACTGGAGTGCAGTGGCCGCTCCCGGCCACCACAGCCTCGACCTGCTGGGCTCCGGCAATCCTTCCACCTCAGCCTTCCATGTAGCTGGAACTACAGGCGTGCGCTACCACACCCGGCTAATTTTTTTTTTTTTTTTTTTTTCTTGGTCTCTTATTATATTTATTTTTATTTATTTTTTTATTTTTATTTTATTATGTTATTGTGGGGTACAGTTAGGGGTTAGGCATACAAAAATATTTCGTTCAGGTACCCTTGTTGATAAGAGGTGATTTTTTGATTTTTATTGTAGAGATGAGGTCTCGCTTGCTCAGGCGGGTGTCAAACCCGCGGGCTCAGGCAATCCACTCACCTCAGCCTCCCAAAGGCACGGGATTACAGGCTGAGCCACCGAGCCCGGCTGCCATTTATTTATTTATAAATTTATTTTAAGACAAGGTCTTGTTCTATTGCCCAGGCTGGAGTGCAATAAAATACTCATAGCTGTTATAGCCTCAAACTTCTACATTCCAGGGAACCTCCCATCTGAGCTTTCTGCGTTTCTAGGACTACAGGAGAGCACCATCTTACCCAGCTATTTTTTTTTCTTTTTTCTTTTTTCTTTTTTTTTTTAACAGATAGAGTCCTTGTTGTCTGGGCTGGTCTCAAACTTCTGGCAACAAATGATCCTCCTATCTTGATCTACAAAAGTGCTGGAATTTACGGTATGAACCATTGCAACTAGCTTGTATTTTTATTTCTGGTAGTTATGCTTGGTATTCATTTTCCAAATAGTTTTTCTTTTTTTATATTTAAGACTCTCTTTCATTTTTTTGCAATATATTATTTATGTACCCTATACCTGATAATTTTAGTTTTTGAGTGGTTAGATTGAGTTTTTTGATTCTCTGCTGGATGTTGCTCTTGGTGCTGTAATTTCTTATGCAGTTACAAATTTATCTAAACATGTTTTGCAGGCAGAAAAATATTAGTATGTTTCATAAAAGGGCCATATATTCAAAATGACCTTCAAATGCAGAAGAAACCAAGCAATGAGGGAGAAAGATTCAGTTTATTTGCAGAGGATGATTTACAAAGGAACTTACCAACAGAAACATAGTCTTGCACACCATCAGAACAGGTATATTTCTACATCATTACTCCCCAGTCCCAAGAATTATATACTGTTTAAAAAGACACGTGTGCTCTATACATACAATTAGAGGCTGTCTTCCAGAACAGGCAAGAATGCTATGTGAGTCATAATTTCTAATTTGTATGATAACATTAAGGTTGTTTTGCTCTAAGAGTATGATTTCTGGTTAAGTTCTTATTTGTACACTAGGGACAGTAAATAAAGTAGAAATTAGGAGGCATTCTAGCACTGAGATTAATCAGATATCAAGAAGGTGGATTGGCATTCAAGATAAGGTCATGTTTGCCCCCACATAGTAACAAACAAAATATTTTATTTTATTTTCTGACCAGAAATACATACATTTAAGTGTGGGATCTGATGGTAGACCATAATCAAAATAAGAAATTTGATGGAAATTATTCAAAAATGAAAAATGAATGGGAATATTTTTCTGTTTCCAGTCTTCTGAATGACAAATTGGAACCATTAAAGTCATTGCTCATAGAAGATTTAACACATTTTATTTAAAAACTAAAGCACATGAGCTTTGAAACTGGGCAGAATTAGACAATTTCTAGGCAAAAAAAATATTAGTATGTTTCATAAAAGGGCCATATATTCAAAATGACCTTCAAACACAGAAGAAGCCAGAGAACCTTAATTCATCATAATTTACTCAGAGATAAAATGAGAATATTAATCATTATTTCATAGTTATGATAAATATTAATGAAATAATATATGTGAAGTGTCTAGCACATGTTTTGTATATAATAATACCCAATGTTGTTATGTTAATATTGATATTAAATTGTGCAGAATTATATTAAATTATAAGAAAGACAATCTTTAATTTAAAATGTCAGTCATTATATGTACCATGTAACAGTATTTTAGAATCCTATAAATTATTTTTAGCTTTTAGAATTTTTAAATTGAAAGTAACTATATATGGCAAAGGACAAATATATTAATACAGTCTCTTTATCACCAACAGTGAATTTCTAATCGATTTCGGGAAGTGGCTTAGGGCACAGATAATGAAGCTTGGTAACCTGAATACAATCTCATTTCTACATCTCACTACTTGAATGACTAGGTTAAGTTTCTTAATTACTCTATCCACCAGTTATCTCATTTATAAAATGAGAATAATAATAGTGTCTACCTCATAGAGATTGTATGAAAATTAATTATTATTACAATGCTTAGAGGATTGATAGGCTTGTACTAAGCTCTACATCAATGTTCTCTTAAACAAGTTTTTAAAACAAATATTTTATTACACAGCCCTATAGAAAGTGGATTGTAAGAAGAATAATCCTAAGAAGAGAAATCATTACCTTGAATAAATACAAACTTGGTTTTTGAACCATTTTCATAACTGATTTTTTTAGTGGAGTTCTTATTTGATGATAATATTGCTTTGATTTAGGATTTTTAAAATAGAAAGAATTCCTACAGTGATTAGGAGAGACACAAGATAGAAATAAAGATTTTATTACTTACAGGTCCTAGGGGCTACTCAGCATGCTGGGAGGCCACACACACATGGAGGTCAGAGAACATGTGGAGAGAGAGGGAAAGGCAATGGTGGGCCAATACCTTTACTGGGTTCAGAGTGTTATTCAAACAGGTTTCCCATGGAGAGTTTTAATTGGTGGATTTAAAGCAAGAAGCAGGAGTCCAAAAGAGCATGCTGTGACTGAAAAATAGTAGCTGTGGCATTTCTGCATAGTCTATGTGTGGTGTGAGGGTCAGTGAAACCAGTCAAGTAAACTGTATATAGCTGTCCCATAAGGATGTGGTCACCAGGAAGAAGTTGTATGAGGCAGATATTTTTACCACATTGTGGAACGGGGTGGGGGGGGGGTGGAGTATAGAACTGGCAACAGTAACAAGGGTAACAGTTCTGCTTCTGGCATGAGAAAGTAAAACTTGTATTTAAAATGAATGACAAGACATCATAAAATCATTAGAATTCTTTTTCAGTCTGAGTTAAGTTAACTAGAGGAGTACCTCTCACTAAGATATGGAAGATATAAAGATGTGTGTGTGTGTGTGTGTGTGTGTGTGTTATGTGTGTGTGTGTGTGTGTGTGTGTGTGTGTGTGTGAGAAAGTAGAGAGTCGGGGGTAACAGGGGCCAGTGGAAAGCAGGGGCTTAAACTCCTGCTCTGCCTATTCAGAATGACCTAGCCAATTGCTATTTCACTTACTCTTCTTTGATTTATTTTTTTGGCGGACATTTCCAGGCACTTACTGGGAGAATGCCTAACTAACCATTTTCCTACTCAAGATAATAAAATCTGTAGATAAAAAGTCTCATAAAATGAACAGAATAATTATTGCACTCTGCCAATCTGCTCTTATAAGAATTGATGGACAGAATTTCACATAAATGTAATCATATTTTATAAAACTAGTATAATTTGTTTACTTCGGTCACCACAATTCTTTGAAGATTCAACCAGATTGTTGTGCACATCTGTAGTTCATCCTTTTAGATTTCTGACTGGTATTCTCTGGTATGAATATACCAAGGTTTAACCATTCATCCATTGAAGGGAATATTTTCTTTTACCAGTTTTTGGTTATTACAAATAGAACTGCTATAAATATTCTTACATAATTGTGTGTGTGTGTGTGTGTGTGTGTGTGTGTGTGTGTGTGTATATACACATACATTTTCGTTCTCTGGGATTAATGCACAAAGTTGCAACTGCTTAATCATATGGTAGTTTCATGTTTTGTTTTGACTTTTAATAGCAAACTATTTTCCAGATTGGCCATGCCATTTTGTTTTTTACTAGAAATATATGAATGAGCAACTTTCTTTGCATTCTTGCTAATATTTAGTGTTCAAAGAAAACTGTTATTTTACTCACAATACTTCTAAAATCAAATACGTGAGTTTGTTTCTCACCTAACAACCAACTCTCCAACTCTTTAGAGAATAACTGGGTGAAGCAATTGAGTCCACTGATCAATTCAATTATTGTAGTATTCACCTGAGGTTATCACAAACCCCACAAGTTAAAGGCCCAACTCTACAAGAGTGCCCTTTAACTTTAAATTCCAATTGCAAGTCTGGACCATCCATACTTCTAACCACCCAGTTGTATATTCAGTGGTTCCCAAGACCCCTTCCATAGGCCCAACAACTTGCTAGAATGGGTCACACAACTCAGGGAAGTATTTATTCATGTTTAAAAAAGATATTATAAAGAATACTGATGAACTGTCAGATGATAAGTAAGGTATTTAAAATGATCCTGAGTACAGGAGCGCCAACCCACGGAGTTAGAGTGTACCACTGTCCAGGCACGTGAATGCACTCACCAATATGGAAGCTCTTTAAACATCATTTAGGGTTTTTATAGAGGTTCCATTATAAAGCATGATTAAGACATTTGCTAATGATGATTAATTTTTTTGGTTTGAAAAAGTTTTATCATTTATTTCTCAGAAATAGCTTTTCTGGTTACAGTATTCTTGATTGGAATTTTAGTGTTCAGCACTTTAAATTTATCATTACACTATTGCTTGTTCTGTAAGCCTTCTGCTGAGAAATTTGCTTCTAGCCTTTTTAAAATAACTTTGTTAAGTGGTTGATCAATGTATTACGCTACACATAGATAGCTTTTTTTTAAACTAGTAACATCATTTTACATCTTTTGATGTTATCTAGAAATTGTACTTATCCTCTTCTGCTTAAACTTGTTTTAAATATTTTCTCTACACACATTTGGAATTATATCAGGCAGTATTATAATTTTTACTTCAACTACCAAAGATAAGTTGGAAATCTCAAAAAATAGAAAAAATGTCTATTGAACTTGCCCATATTTTTTGCCTACTATTTTCTTCCTTTCTTCCTAATGTTACAAGATTTCTTTGTATATAATTTTATTTTATTTAGAGGATTTTCTCCAGTTATTCTTTTAGAGTAGGTCTGTTATCAAAAAAAATTTTCATTGTTTTTCTTTATAAGAGAATATCTTCATTTACCCTTCATTCCTGAGGGATATTGTTGGTGGATATAAAATTTTGGAAGTACAGGGTTTTGTTTTTCCTTTCAGGACTTAAAAGTCTATGCTATTTTTCTATTGACTTCTGTCATTTCTGATTTAAAAAACTTTCAAATTGTTTGCTTGCTATAATTAAGGCATCATTTCTCTCTACATCTTAGATAGATGATAGATTGATGATAGATAGATAGATGGATAGATAGATAGATAGATAGATAGATAGATAGATAGATAGATAGATAGTCATTAGTTTTCAGGTTGAATATGATGTGACTTATCATGGGCTTCTTTATGATTATTTTGTTTGGAGTTAATTTAAATTCTTAAATCTGTAATTTTTTGTCTTCAAAATCTGGGAAGTTTTCATCAATTTTTAATGCATTTTTAGTTCTGCCCTCTCTCTTCTCTCCTAACATTTCGATGACCTGAATGTTAGATATTTGCTTATAATCCCAAAGATGTCTACCTAACACTCTGCTCATTTCTTTTCTCTTTTTAAAAAAATATTATCTGATGTTTGGATTGATTTCTATTGTTCTGTTTCTCAGTTCACTGATTTTTTTTTCTCTTTTCCCCATCCCACTTTTGGGACCTTCTATTGTGCATTATTACTTTGTTTATTGAATTTTTCTAGTTCTAAAATTTTTGGTTATTCTTGCTCATATCTTCTATTTCTATGCTGACATCATTTTTTTATTTGTTCAAGTGTGTTAGTAATTATATGTTGAAACATTTTTATAATGGCTGCCGTAAAATCTTTAAAAATAATTCTTTTTTGTAATATCTATCTATTTTGGCATGTGATGATTGTCTTTTTGAAATGTGGCTTGTGATTTTTCTGGTCTTGTTAGAAGGGGTATTTATTTTTAACTAAATTTGGAAATTATGGGTATTATGTTATAAGACTCTGGATTATGCTTAAAACTACTTTTTTAGTCAGCTCTCTCTGATTCCACTTTGATCCATCTCAGAAGTGGTAGAGAGAATTGCCACATTATCTACAATTGACAGAAGTTTAGGTTTACCACTAAGTCTCTACTTATTAAGTTGTTGTATAAGTTCATAGCATTTGTTTTTGGCACAGCAACACTGCGGTGTTGGAATTTTGTTTATTGTTTGTAATTTGTCATTTGGATTGATAATGTTTTGCTTGTGAATATGCCTTGCATTCCAGATCTGAAGAAAGTTAGTGCTATTTGTAGGCTAAAGGAGATGGAGTGTCAAGTGGGGAAAAAAAGAACACTTCCAACACATTATCCTGTTTGAGTTTATCAGGAGAGTGAAAGGCAAAGAAGGCAGCTCAAAACATTTATGCCGTATATGAGGAGAACGCCACTCGAGAAAGCATGGCAAGGAAATGTTTTGTCATTTCAGAGGGTCACTTTGAACTGAGTGATTCCCCATGTTCAGGAACATTGGACTTTGATGAAGACCATTTAAATGCTTTAATCCACGATGATCCACATCTGTCCATCTGAAAATTGGCAAATTTAATGAACCAGTCAACCATAATGTGACATTTGCATTCCATGGGCAAGCAAAAATGCTATGAATTTATGCATCAGCCCAATACTTTGAATGAAAATGGGGCTCTTTCTTATAGCTGAGCTAGGCAAGGAGTTCTTGCTCTATAATAAGCCTTTATGATGCCTCCCTGGCTACGAGGTGTGGTTTGGTATTGCCTCATTATTGATACGCAATTAGATTCTACTTACACAGCAGAGAAAGGGAATTATCTCATAACTGCAGGGCAATGTTGAAAATCTTAATTTCCTACTTGGCCAATTTTGGTACTATCCTTTTTACCATCAGGTGAGGGTTGAAGTCTAGGAAACACAAGCAGTTTCTACTGACACCAAGAAGAGTAGTTTTTACCTCCCCCCACTCCTAATGTGGATAAAAATCCAGGTTTCCTCCTTGAACAACAATTTGGTGGGGTAATTAGGGGACCTCCTTATAGCTTGGTAAATGTGGAAGCCTAGGTTCTCTATTCAACCTTTTTTATAGCATGAGTGAGGTTGGGCCACAATGTGTGTGTGTGTGTGTGTGTGTGTGTGTGTGCGCGCGCGCCTGTGCTTGGCTGAAGGAGACTGGTAATTTTCTAATTTTTTTTTTAAACTTTTGGAGGAAGTAGGGAGATCAATTCTTTGCTAGTGACATTAGTCTTTTGTTGGAATTATTATTATTTTTGTCAGCTGTTGTTAGTGTTTATTGGTTACAACCCTCTTTGGTTCCAAATCTAGGCTATATGACGCTAAAAGAAAACCCAGAAAAATATCTATAGCATCACCAGAGTTTCTGACTGGTCTGTCTTTTTTTTTTCCTTCACCTTTCAGGGTCTTGTATGTTTGTTTTATATATGATGTCCAGGTATTTTTATTGTCTTGAGCAAAAGGAATAAGGAGAAGTGTATTTCCTCCACTTTTCTGGAATAGTCTATGTTTTTTCACTTTTTGTTTTTGTTTCTTTGTTGTTTGTTTTTGTTTTGTTTGGTTTGGTTTGTTTTTTTTTAATACAGCTTAAACTCTCTCGTGTTCCTGTCTACATCCATTCAGGTCCTAATCATCTGGATATATGCTGACATATATGTTTTACCAAAATATCTAAAAGCATGCCCTTATTGCTATGGAGCAATACAATGGGACTAAGAATTGCATTTAGGGAATTAGAGCAGTGAAATGTACTCAGTAATTAATCACAGTATCTATGGAAACACAGTCAGCTCTCAATTACCTGCTCTATCTTTCAAAATTCTTTTCCTTAGCCGGGTGTGGTAGCGCGCGCCTGTAGTTCCAGCTACTTGGAAGGCTGAGGAGGAAGGATCTCCGGAACCCAGTGGGTCAAGGCTGCGGTGGCCGGGAGCGGCCACTGCACTCCAGTCTGGGCGAGAGTGAGACTCCAACTCAAAAACAAAACAAAACAAAACAAAACAAAACAAAAAACAAAATTCTTTTCCTACCACTTGCAGCATGAGAACTATAAGATTACTTTGTAAGGAGAAAAACTCACTCTCAGTAAAAACTTAGTGTCAATATTTGGTTATTAATATTTATATATTTTTTGATAATGTCAACCCATTAAAATTTCATTTTATTTTGTTGGCTTATAATTGTGTACTAGGGGTGAATTTCAACTGAGTAAAAATTTGAGAGCAACATTGTTCAGGAGGTGAAAATATTAAAAATTTATATAGAATGAAAAATCTTGGGCACTGACCAAATAGAGACTCTCTGCCAAGTGCTTCCTAGTTTTTAAAAAGTACAAGAAATTTGCTTTTATGCCTTAAACATTCTGAGTAAAAACTATGATACTAGAACTGATGTAACATCAATACGTTGAAAATACCTACATATATAAAATATAATTTTAAAAGATTTAAATTATATATGCTATAAATATGTATACATACATATATAATAAAAATATATATTTAAATATACACACTTAAAACATTCAAAGTTCCATATCTATTTCTATTTCTAATTGATGTAAAGTTATGATATCTTTTAAAAATTATCATTTTAAAGATGTGGGGTACAATTCAGGATTAGGTACATAGGTGGTCAACATACAGATGAAGTTTGAGCCTCACATTGGTCCTTATTTTGCCTGGTTTAGAATCAAGTACCCTTATTGATATGTTCTTGCCTCCCCTGGAAGTGGCTTGCTACTGCCAGTTCCTTTCTTAAAGTATTAAGATACAAGTTCAAGGTCCACTTATAAGAGAGAACATGTGGTACTGAATTTTTTGTTTCTGTGATAGATCACTGACTATGATAGGCTCAAAATCCATCTAAGTTGTTGCAAAATCCATAATTTTGTCCTTCTTTATGGCTGCATAATATTTTATGATAGTACCACATTTTTTTAATCCAGTCCATTTTCTATGGGCAGCACAGTTGATTCCATGTTTTTGCTATTAAGAGTAGTGCTGCAGTAAACATGCATGCACAGGTATCTTTTTTGTAGAATGATTTGAATTCTTCTGGGTATAGTCCCAGAAGAGAGATTGCTGGGTTATTTGGAAGGTCAATTTTTAGATCTTTTAGAAATTGCCACATTGTTTTCCACAGAGATTGTACCAGTTTACACTCCTACCAACAGTGTAGAAGCATTCTCTTTTCCCAACATTCTCTCCAGCACCTGTTGTTTATTGAGTTGTTAATGATGGTCATCCTGACTGGAGTTAGGTGGTACCTCAGTGTGGTTTGATTTGTATTTCTTTGATGTTTAGTGAAGCTGAGCATTTTTTCATGTATCTATTGGCTGCTCATATGTCTTCTTTTGAGACGTGTCTATTCATATCTTTTGCCCACTTTTAATAGGGCTGTTTTCTTTTTTTCCTTTCCATATATTTGAGTTTCTTGTAGACCATGGATTTTGGACCTTTGTCAGATATACAGTTGACAAATATATTTTTCCTACTCTGTGGGCTGTCTCCTCACTCTCTTGATGGTGTCTTTTGCAGAAGCTTTTCAACTTAATGAGGTTCCATTTGTCTATCTTCTCTTTTAAGGCATGGGCTTTTGGGGTTTTGATCGGGAATTGGTTGCCTATTCCAATATCCATCAGGGTGTCTCCTGCATTTTCTAAGACTCCTAGCGTTTGAGGTTTTACATTTAGATCTTTGACCCACTTGGAGTTGATTTTTGTATATGGTGATAGGTAGGGGTCCTGTTAAATCATCTGCATGTGGTCAGCAGTCTTTAAAGTACCTTTTACTGAATAGGTTCTCCTCTCCTCAGTGGTTGTTTGTAGAAGATGAGTTTATTGAGAAACTGAGGTTTTGTTTCCAGAATCTCTATCCTGTTCCATTGGTCTATATACCTGTTCTTGTACCAATACCAGGCTGTTTTGACTATTGTAGCCTTTTAGTAAAGTTTAAAGTGTGGAAGTGTGATACCTCCCACTTTGTTTCTTTTGCTGAGGATTGCTTTTGTTATTTATGGTCATTTTAGTTTCCATATGAATTTCTGTATTATGATTTCCAGGAATGAGAAGAATGATGTTAGTAATTTAATAAGTATTGCGTTGAATCTGTAGAATGCCTTGGGTAGGATGGATTTCTTAATGATGGTGATCTTCAAATCCATGAGCATAGGATATTTTTCCATTTGTTTGTGTCTTCTTTGATTTCTTTGAGCAGTGTTTTGTAATTTTCATTGTAAAGTTATTTCACTTCTCTGGTTAGGAAGATGCCAAGGTATTTAATTTTTTTGGTTGCTATTGTGAATGGGATTTTGCTTTTTATTTGATTCTCTGCCTGTTGTTTGTGTGTAAAAAATGTGTCTACTGCATGTTAATTTTGTACCTTGAAACTTTACCAAAGTTCTTTATCAGTGCAAGAAGATTTTTAACAGGTTCCCTTGAGTTGTACGGGTATATGGTCATACCTTAAGCAAAGAGGGCTAACTCAACTTCCTCTTTTCCTATTTGGATAACCCTGATTTTCTTCTCTTGTTTGATTGCTCTAGCTAGGACTTCCAACACTTCGTTGAACAGGAGGAAAGAGAGTGGGCAGCCTTGTCTTGTTCCAGTATTCAGGGGAAATGCTTTCAATTTCTGTCCATTTAGCAATATGTTGGCTGTGGCTCTTACTATTTTGATGTATATTTCTTCTATGCCTGGGTGTTCACGGATTTTTATCAATAATGGATGCTGCATTTTTTCAAAAGTCTTTCCTGTGTCTAATGATGTAATCACATGATTCTTGTTTGTACATCTGTTTATGTATTTACTTACATTTTTGTTCTTACAGATGATAAACCAGCCCTGCATTTCAGGGATGAGGTCTTCTTTGTCATGGTGGATAATACTTGAGAGGCAATACTGGATCTGATTTGCTAGAATCTTTTTAAGAATTTTTGCATCTGTGTTCATCAGGAATATTTGCCTGTAGCTTTCTTTCTTTGTTGGATCTTTGCCTGGTTTGGGTGTCAGTATGATGTTAGCTCCATAAAATAATTTGGGGAGAGAACCATTTTTCTTGATTGCCTGGAATACTTTTTAATACATTTGGTATCAGCTCCTCCTTGTGTGTTTTGTAGAATTCTGCTGGAAAGCCATCTGGTACAGGGCTCTTGTTTTTTGTATGTAGTTTTCTTATGATGGAATCAATTTCCTGGGTTATTGTTCTGTTTAGTGTTGCAGATTTTTCTTGTTTCAAACATGGCAGGTTGTGTGATGTCAGAAAGTCCTCCATTTCATTTGGGTGTTCAAATTTGTTTCCATGCAGGTGTGCATAGTAATCTCTAATAATCTTTTACATTTCATTGGGGTCAGTTATGATTTAATCTTTCACATTTCTAATTGTGTTTATTTGGTTTTTTTCTTTTTCTTGGTCAAGCTGACTAGGAGTTCCTCAATCTTGTTTATCCTTTCAAAGACCAGCTTTTTGTTTTGTTGACTTTTTCTATGATATTTTTGTCCTCTGTGTTCTGGTTTTTGGGACTTTTACTTTGGTAATCTGGATTCTTCTGATGAAGTTAGGATTTTGGTGGTCTTGCCTTTCTAGTTCCCTTAGGTGATTTGTTAGGCTGTTAACTCAAGATATTTCTATTTTCTTGATGTATATGCTTAGAACTATACATTTCCCTCTTAGTACTGATTTAATGACTTCCCAGCGGTTTTGGTAAGATATGTCTTTGTTTTCATTTGTTTCCAAGAATCTATAATTTCTGTCTTGATTTCTTTGTTGACCCAGGTGTTGTTTAGCAGTTTTCTGTTTAGTGTCCATGACGTTGTGTGTTTTGAGGAGATCTTGTTGGTGGTGATATTGATTATTATTCCACTGTGGTCTGAGAGAGTGCATGGTAGTGTTTAGATCTTATGGAATTTGTTTATGGTTGATTTATGACTGAGGATGTGGTAAATCTTGGAGTATGTTCTGTGTGGGATGAGTAGAATGTATATTCTGTAGTTATAGTGCTGAATGTTCTGTAGGTATCTATTAAGTCCATTTGGTCAAGTGTCAACTTGAGGTTCCAGATCTCCTTATGGATATTTTGCCCCTATAATCTATCTAGGACTATGAGTGGGATATTTAAGTCCCCTGTTATGATTGTGTTAGTCAATATTCTTTTTTAGTTTACTTAGTAGTTTCTTTATAAATACTGATACTCCAGTGTTGGGTGCATATATATTTAAGATGGATATTGTTTGCTGATGGATTGAGCCTTTTGTTATTCTGTAGTGTCCTTCTGTATCCTTTTTAACTTTTGATGGTTTGAAGGCTGTTTTGATGGTTTGAAGGCTGAATCACAACTCCTGCCTTTTTTTTTTCTCCATTCACTTGAAAGTACATTTTCCAGCCAGGCTCGGTGGCTCAGCCTGTAATCCGTGCCTTGGGAGGCTGAGGTAGCGAATTGCCTGAGCCCGCGGGTTCGAGACCCACCTGGCAACTTGGTGAGACCTCATCTCTACAATAAATAAAAAATTAGCCGGGTGTGGTAGCGCGCACCTGTAGTTCCAGGCTGAGGCGGAAGGATCGCCGGAGCCCAGCAGGTTGAGGCTGCGGTGGCCGGCAGCGGCCACTGGCCTCGTCTGGGCAACAGAGTGAGACTCCAACTTGAAAAAAAAAAAGAAAGAAAGTACATTTTCCATCCTCTAACTGTGAGTCTGTGAGTGTCTTTTGTAAAAAAGTTTCCTGAAGGCAGCATACTATTGGGTCATGCTTTTTTTTTATACAGTTTGCCATTCTAAGTCTTTTCATTTGTGCATTTAGTCCATTCATGTTCCGGCTGATTATTGAAATGTGAAAATGTGTCCCTGTCATAAGGCTCTAATAAGGCTATTTTATTTTCTTTTAGCTTGTGGATTAATATATGTGTGTATTTTCATTTTTGTGGGTGTGCTGTATGCTTTGTTGGTTTTGTGTTTGTTTGCACTCCTGTGAAGTGGATGGTCTTTCTTTTGTTTCTTCTTTCATCTGTGTACAGCACTTTTTAAAGCATTTCCTGTAGAGCTGGTCTGGAAGCAGCATATTCTCTTAAATATTGGATATCTGAGAACGATTTTAATTCTCCATCACTGATGAAGTTTAGTTTGGCTTGGTAGGATATTTTGAATTGAAATTGTTTATTTTTGAGAACGTTGAAGATTGGAAGCCAGTCCCTTATGCCTTTTGTGTTTCTGGAGATAGGTCTGGAGTGATTCTGATTGGTGTTCTCTAGTAGTTGTCTGATCTTTTTTTCTGCCTGAATTTAGAATATTTTTTCTTTTATACCTACTTTGTGTAGATGAATTACTATGTGTCTGTGGTTTTCTTCTGAAAAGATGTCTTGCTTGAGTTCCTTGAATATGTTTTGCTTGTATAGTCATTTCTCTTGCAAAATGAGGAAAATTTTCTTGGATGGCCTCATGGAATGTTTTTTCCAAGGTGTTTTCTGTTTCTATTTTTGCTTCAGGGATACCAGTCAGATGTAGGTGTGACTTCTTGATAAAATCACCCATCTGTTGGAAAGTTTATTTTTTCATCTTATGTTTTTTTTCTATATTCTTAACAAATTGGGCTAATTCCATATTTTGGTCTGAGATTCTTTTTCTGCTTAGTCAATTCTTCTTCCTATGCTTGTCAGTTTATTATGTATTTCTTGCATGGAGTTCTTTATTTCCATTTCCAAATACACTTTCTGGAGTCTGCCCAACTCTGTGGCAATTTCATTTAGTTTTAGCCCTTGCTTTTCTTGATACTTATTCATTGTATCCATCCATTTTCTGATCTCTGGTACAGTTGTTTTCAGAGATAATCTTTGTTTGTGCTCCATTAGTTGTTCTTTCAGGCACTTTCTCTTCGGGACTCTGGGAGTTACCAGTGATTTTTCATCGGTTTTTCCTCATTTGTGGAAATTCTATTATCTTTCTCTTTAATTCCATTGCTAAGTGTGAAATAGAGAAGCAATCCCTTCTGTTGATGCTCTATCTCCTGTCCTTCCCTGGCTGGGCCTCTGGATTTGTTTGATTATAAAATAAGGCTGGGGGTGGGGCATTATGTTATCTCTTTACAATTTTGAGCACCTACTGAGGAGTGTGGGAAGGACTGCAAAGATTCAGAACCTACTGATGGGTCACAATGCTCACTATCTGGTGAATGGGCCACCTGAGACTTGCTCTCCATCTTCACACAATATGACCTTACAGTGGAGACAATTATATGGCCCTTGAGTCCAAAATAGAGTATAAGGAAAAAAAGAAAGGGAAAAGGAGAGAAAAGAGAGAGAGAGAGAAAGGAGAAAGAGAAAAAAGAGACCAAAAAAAAGAGGAAAGAAAAGAAAAAACAAATAAGTGAAACATACAGACAAACAACAAATATTAAAAGAAAAGACAAACAAAAACAAGCCCACTGGTAGTGATTTCTCAACTTTACTGTGACTCTGAGAGAAGGCGCACTTTCTCTTGTGGTGAATTCTATGACTGCAAGTCTGTTACCTATGATTGTAGGTTCTCTATTTGTGTTGAAACTTGAGATGTTGTAATCTTCACTCCCTGCTGCCTGTGATTGATAGCCAGCATAGGGGAGGTAGGGAAGGTGCCCTGTCTCAGTTTCTCCCAGACTCTCTCTCCCTCCCTTTTTCTTCCATCATGGTCACAGTTCCCATGGTATCCAGTTCATCATGAGAGAAGTGTGCCTCCAGTCTGTACCCTGCCTCCTGATCTCTTTTACTTGTTGGGAGTCAGGGGATGCCAGTTCAGCACTCACTCACCAGTTTTCTTCACCAGTTAGACCTTTCTCCTCAGCATGCATCTATTACCCAGCTCTTGGCTTAGGGAAGGAGGGAGTTCATCTGGGGCTCTGCATCCACCATTACCCACCTGAACTTGTTCCCTGGGGGTGAAGCTTTCTGAGTTTGTGTAGAGCTGTCCCTAAGCAACACAAGAGATCTCCCCCCAGTCTAGAGATGCAGTTCTGCTGTTCTATGGAGGCCACCTTGGAGTACTTCTTTGCCCAGACCTTAGGTTAGCTGCTCAGTTCTTCTAGAGACTACTCTTCTAGCTGCACATACAGGTCAGGGGAGTCTACTCCCTCCCCAGTAAGTATCAAAGCCTCTGCATTCCAGCTTCTGCTAACCTGACCTTGCAGACTATCCTGGCACTGGAGGCAGTGGTAACAATTTTGGGTAGCAGGGGCTTGCTGCCTTCTACTGCTTCTTCTTAGGATGACCTACTTTGTTTTGGAAAAATGATACTCTTCCCTGCCCTATGGGAAATGCCAGGGTCCAAGCAGGAATCATAGTGGCTACCCTGTGTAGAGATCCCTTATCATCAACTCTCAATTCCCCAGTCAGTCAGGCACTCATGTGTCCAGTTATACTACCATCCATGTGCTCTCTTGCACATCAACTCGCACAGACATTTGTACACTCACACTGGCTCCATCACCATTTTCCACCTACAAGTCCAAGTAATAATATCTTTTGAGAAGGTTTTTCAAAAGATAATAAAAGATAAATAAACCCTTGCCGGTCTTAATAAAATTGTTCAATTCTCATAAGAAACCTGGCCAGGTAGAAGATTTCATTTTCCAAGTTGAGTTTTGTCTTTTGATCCTGCTGTATTTTGATGTGGCTACAGGTACTCTATTCCTTTGACAGAAAAATAAAAGGATTGAAATAGATAACTATTCTTTTAACTATACTCTGAGATTTTTAAATGAGATAAATAGGTATTGGTGATGAAAGAAAAAATAAACTATGACAGCAATAATAACATAATTTGCACTTGAAAAATAAAAAGTATAATTTGTAAGGCAATATTGCACATAAAGACCAAGATAAAGTGGTTGAGAAAGGAAGACAGCAATACAGTCTTGAACTCTTGGTGTCTGTCACATGCTAGCATAGGCATGATATTGCACATTCAACCAAAAATGGCTTTAAGGTGTATGAGTTACATTTTTATGATGAGACCCAGAGAAGATATATAACTGTTTTGGAGTGAACAGTTAGTAAGTGGCAAAGTCCAGAACCTGATTCTGCACTTTTAGATGGCAAAGCCATATGCTTTCCACTTTGAAAAAATAATTTACATGGAACTGTTACCTGTATATAGTTGAAAAAAGAATACTGGATTTTATATCAAATGAAATCTAAGCACGATTGTTAGATATGCACAGTAAGGAAAATCTAAAAAGAAATTATGTTTTATGTACAAAATGGTTTAATTATGACATATCTGGAAAAAAAAAAACCTTACTTGGTAACTTATGTAACTCACAATATGTAATCCAATGTAAAATACTGCTTTCAAAGAACTCAACTAAAAAAAGAAATACTGGCTTTTTTCTCATGACAGTTCATAAATAATACATCACAAGTGGTTTAAGCTCCTTGGGGAAGACTTTATAAATTAACATGTTTGCTTTCTCATTTAAACAGTTCATTTTAAATAATACATTTTTCCTCTGGTATAAGTTAGGCATATTTAGAAATTCTTTCTAATTAAAAGGTGTGCCTTTAAACACTTTTCATTTATTTTGCAGGGACAACTTATGGACAATGGAATAATTTTAATTGATATTGTTGTATTTTAAATGATATTACTATCTTTTGATTATAAGGAGGGTTTAACACAAAGCTCAATGCTTGGTAGTTTTCTCCCTTCTCATATCAAATTATACAAAATATCTCAATTTTGTTGAGAAAACTACATTTTCCTTTTATTTCTAAATATAATGGAGTATAATCTCTGAAATTATCAGATTTTGCTTTGAAAATTTGAAACATCTTATGCAACAGAATAAATGTTTTTCTTTTCTTTTTTTGCTCTAGAAAAGAAGAATCCATGCAGCAGACTTTAACTTTAGAAAGATAGATTGTGGCCTCCAATTACCATGACTGTGGTTGTGGGGTGAAAGATAGAACATTATAAACTAGTGGTGAAGCACAATCTGTGAACTGTTACCTGCAATTCAAAATACACAAACCATATGATAGGGGTTATATATGTATATGTATATGTATATACACATACATATATATTTTTTGAGTTGGAGTCTCACTGTATCGCTCAGACTGGAGTGCAGTGGCCGCTGCCAGCCACTGCAGCCTCGACCCACTGGGCTCCGGTGATCCTTCCGCCTCAGCCTTCCGAGTAGCCGGAATTACAGGCACGCGCTACCATGCCCGGCTGATTTTTTGATTTATTGTAGAGATGAGGTCTCGCCAAGTTGCCCAGGCGGGTCTCGAACCCGCGGGCTCAGGCAATCCACTCAC
>CAUYQG010043940.1:0-19827 GCA_963574415.1 Tarsius wallacei | reverse complement strand
CAGAAGTCCGACCCGCCGCTGCTGCGCAAGCTGCCCTTCCAGCGCCTGGTGCGGAAGCTCGCCCAGGCCTTCGCGCCCAACCTGCGCTTCCAGGGCGCGGCCTTCGGGGTGCTGCAGGAGGCCAGCGAGGCCTACCTGTTGCGCCTCTTCTAGGACACCAACCTCTGTGCCATCCACGCCAGGCGCGTCACCATCATGCCCAAGGACGTGCCTCTGGCCCGCCGCCTACGCGGAGAGAGTGCCTAAGGGTCCCGCTCCTGGGAACCCGTTCACTCCAAGGGGGAAAGAAGTTTCTCCCGTTATTGGTAGTTTTGAACGTTCCAAGTTCTGTTTAGCTTTGTTCTATCCCCATGAACTTCAAAGCACATGATGGGGTGTGGGAAATCAGGGGAAGAAATTAAGTACTAGCGGTTTTTCTCATTTGTTTGTCAACTTTTCATATAAATTGAGAAACAGAAAGCATGAATCCAGATGTCTCAATGAAGAAGTTTCAGCAATTCAACTTTTTCACATTATAAGTAAATCTGTTCATTTTTTTTGGACAATGCACTCATTTGCACTCCGTAAAACCAAATAAATTTCTCATTGCTGGCCACTCAGTGGCGTTTGTTGCATTTATTCCAGCAGTAGATCACATCTATACTTTGTGTTGCCCTATTTGCAACTCCATATTTTCAATGTTCGATGTCTGCTGGTAGCCTCCTGGAAAAATCAAGACCTTCCTGATAAATGGATTTAGGTGACTGTTGCTATTGTCACCAACTCCCGACCTCTTTTAACTATTTATTTATTTATTACCTTGAACATGGATATGATGCTTGAGTTGAGGCATACTTTTTTTTTAATTGGACATCTCTATTGCCGTGTGTGTGTGTGTGTGTGTGTGTGTGTGTGTGTGTGTGAAGGGAAGAGAAGCAGCCATTAAAAGCCTGATGCGTCCATTACCAGTAGGTCCATGTCCCAGAAAGGAGTCATTGCCAAGGCTGAAAGGCGGAGGTCTTGGTCTGGGGGTTGGTAGGAGAGGTCCTGGATGTGTGTGAGGTGTGAGGAGAAAAGCCCTCACTGCAGCCCAAGCATTTTGAAGGAGGCTATTAGGAGGTTGAAGCTCAAAGGCCACCTCCCCAATATCAGGGACAAAAATAATCACATTCTTCTAGGCCCAAGCCAAGACAGAAAGGCTTGTTCTTGAAAGAAGTACTGATTTTGTCTCCCTATGACAGGACACTCTGCTGGTACTTCTGCATCTTCGGTCACCCAGGATGTACCCATGATTTTATTGTCATTTCTCAAACTCTGAGATTGGCCTCACCTAGATAAAGGCAGCAGCCTGCTTCATAACCATTTTGATGAAATGCTTGTACCTCCTAAAACACTAAGGCGTTTTTCAGTTTTCCTAGTTGGAAGAAGAAAGGCGTGTGGGTCTTGAGCGTCTTCTGGACAGAGAACTGCTTTCAGAGAAAATTCCCCTTTAAAAGACCATGATGGCTTTTCAGTGAACCTTGCAGTTCTACGACTTAGGGATTTTTTGCCTGTTGCTCTATTGCCCAGGCTGGTCTCAAACTCCTGTGCTTATGCAATCCTCCTGCCTCAGCCTCCCAGAGTATTGGGATAATAGACGTTAGCTTCCACGCCTGGCCTTTTTCTGGATTTTCTAATTGTCTTTCAAGATTTCAATTAGGTGTCCCGACTTCTGCAAAACCTTCTCTACATCTTTTCTCTACCCATCTTACTCCTGACTAGTTTAAGAGACTACTTTTATGTGTTCTCAGCTCCCTGAGAATACGTTTCTACCACTGTTCTTACCAAACCGCATTATACATGCCTGCTTATTCATCTTTTTTCTTTACTTATAAAAACCTTTTAAGTGCTCTGAGAAAAGTGACTACTTCTTACTTTTTCTCTGTGTTTCTCAACCTAGCACATGGCTTTTAAAAAATGAATAAATGAATGAAACTCAGCAGAATTTGGTGGTAGAGCTAGATTAAGGTATTTAATCTAATTAGAATATCAAATGTTTCAGTCTAATTTTTTAATCTAAATTTCCTTCTAATCATTGCTTGTGTGCCAACATCATTTTACTTACTATGCTTCCATTTTATAGCTGGCATTCTTCTTAACCTTATATAATATTGATTTATAGTCTTCATAATTATTTTAAATACAGAAATTATATTTCACTAAATTGATGTATTATCATGTATTTGCATTTTTTTATTGCTGGACACTTTAGTTGTAAGCTTCCTTTTTATTTATAAAGGAATTTTATAAAGGAACATGCTAGAATTTCATGACTCTTGCATGACATTTTTCCTCATTCACTATCAGTTAAGTATTTAGTGAAAACCAAGATTTTGGGTCAGGACAGCACAGTACAGTCCTGACTGGTAGGATGCTGTGCTCAAACAATTCTCTTTTGTCCTTCCAATTTCTCTGAAATATTTGCTTTTTAGAATTATTAAGATAAAAGTCATGCCAAAATCAAGGAAGCAATGCCATTATATCATCTTAGCACTAGTGAAGGAGTGCTTGACTATTAAAATTGGAGTAACTTATCCTGTTTTTGTTGAAGTCTGTACCAGGTTTCATCTTGGAGGAAACTGGCACTCAGGTTCTAAAGCTGTTACCCAAGCAAATACCTGTGATTGATTGTTTGGTCCTCTTACTCTGACCAAACGTCCCATTAGTGTAGTTGCTGAGGAATGGGTGGATATTGACTGAGGGAGACAATGGCTGTTTTGCCCAAGCAAAGAACTATAAGAGCACAGAACTTGGAAGAAGACAGCTCTAGACATTTTGAGCATAGATGATGCTTAAGACTTTTCATTCACATTTTTTTACAGTATGTATTCCCAGCGCTTTCTCTTTCTGCTTATTTATCTTTCAATAAACTTCAGTATATTGACAACTTTCTTAAAACAGAGCTCACAAAGCACATTATTCTGGATGTGACCTAATTAGCCCGGAGAAGTGGGCCTATGATTGTCCTAATTCTGACATGCATGCCTGTTAGTATAGTCAAAGCTTGCATTTTTGTTTCTTTTCAGAAACCTCATCATTATTCAAAAATGTAATTCGACAATCATTTTTGACAATCTTAACTCTGTCTCTTTCAAAGCAATTCCCTTAGATTTTAAAATTTGGAATTGGTGAGGCATAAAAATGCTGGTCAGGAATGGGAATTTCAGGCCCTGTAGGAAAGGAAGGTGTAATGACAAGGCAGTGGGAGAGTTACTTTTGGATAGAGAGGATTTCACCTCTCTCAACCAACTCCACATGCCTCATTTACTCAGCCAGGCAGGTGGCCAACCTTGATTAGCACAACTTGACCTCACGTTGGTCCAGCTATTCTTTGATGGAGAAAATCTCATCTCTCTGTAGCAATTGCATGTCCACTTGACAGTGAAATATTTATTACGTGTATGTTCAGTAGTTGATAATTTCTGGCATTATCGAACTTCCAATATGTATCCAAGACTCTGGAAAATATGAAGATCCATTTAACATGTTCCTTTATAATTAGTCTGAATATCATAAAATGTGAAATTGATTATAATCTAATGTTAAATGTCTTTTTTTAAAACTAATTTTGAGTATCATGAAAGATATTCTGTGACTCCCCAATATTTCCTGGCTCCTTGGAGGATTTTGCCCTCCTGCCCCTAAAGTTGGGCATGGTCTAGCTCCTTCCATTAGCAACAATATGTGGGCAGAGACTCATTTTGAAAAAAACATTGTTTAAGAGTAATGTGATTGCTATGGTCTAACCCTGCCTTAGAAAACTGACAGTCTCCTGTTAGGAAGGCAGCATTATGAGTTGGTGGAGTGAGTCTATGGTATATTGTCTTTGAATGATTACTATGAGCAAAACTCCAATGACTTGAACAGTTTAAAAGTAGAAACACATTAAATGTTTTTTGGGCAAAACCATGCATGGATGAATGAATGTTACTTAAATAAATTATGTAGTTTTTTGGTGGGAAGAGAGTATTGGAGTCTTGGCCCCAATATTGGCAGAGTTGATGTTTCTTTTCTCTATGGCTAGGATTCTAATCTTTACTTCAAGGTCTTTCTCAATGTCTTCTTTATAAAAAAATAAACAAAGCTTGAGAAAATTGTCATTTGTATTAAAAAATATAAATTCTCTATGTTAAGGATCATCTTGCTTATGTTGCTATTCTTAAATGAGATGGATATGAATTGGCCCAATATTGCTTCAATTTTTTTAGATCACGTTTATCCTTCAAAAATTATTTTTGAAAAATAAGCTTTTGCTTCTTTAATATGTATTGTCCTGCTAAGAATTTTATGTGATGCATTGATTAAAGCTTTGTTTGAAATATGCATTTTGAATAAGCAAGGAGATTTCATCATAAAGAAATCACAGAATCTGAGAGTGGAAAGATAACCCAGGCATGGTGCACTTTATTCCTTCTTTGTATAGGATTGACTCAGGCAAAGTCAGAGAAAGTGGCGGAAAGTGCTTAGCTTTCAGGAACATGCTGTTATGAACCATAGAAACATTTAAAATTGGTTACATTTTTTGACTGTTGAAATGAAAAGCCTCACAGTTGTGCTAAGGGAACTCTTTCAGCATGTTAAAGTGATACCATCCATTTCAGATTTTAAATAATGGTGAGGAGAGGCACTTATATTATGATTTCCAAATGTGCTACCTCTGGTAATAGAGAGAAAGGGAAGAGGGCTGTTGCCGCTTCATTGGTGATTTCTTGATCAACACTTCCCAGAAGGATAAATGATTTTCAAATGACTGACGTGGGTTGTCTAGGTAGCAAAAAGTGAAATGAAGAGCAAATATTTTTCTTCTCTGCATTTTCTGCCATGTTAGCAAATGAGAGTGAGTATGATATATCTGTTCTGATTCTATTCATGTCAGCTAATTTTCACCATGTTACTAATTGCAGTTGTCATTGGTGTCTGGGGCTCCCTGGGACCACCACAGTCAGAGGTGTGGTCCCACAAAAAGTTCCTGGCTAGATATCTCAGAATTAGTGTGGCAAATAATGTCAGACATGTAGCAGGCTCTCATTAATTATTTGCTAAAGTGTTATTAGAGCTAATTTTAAAAATGTGTCCTATAAGAAAGCAATGGTCTATGGAATGTATATTTCCTTGCAAAGCTACAGACTTTGCAAGAAAAAAAAAAAATATATATATATTTCAAGAGCATGTAGAATGTAAAGGAAGGCATCTTCTTGTACTCCAAAAGAAGGGTGCAGGTAAGTCGAAGCAAGAGTGGCAGTTAAAGACATTTATTATTATATTGTATAAATTAGCTTAATTCTGCAATTAGCAGTTGAGTGGGTGAGCCTTTCTTTTTCTCTTAATTTGATTGACAGGTTTGTACTCGAGTGTAGCTGACTTAGTGTTATTTCCAAATGTGTAATAAAAGAAAGTAAAACTTTTCCCCCCTTTTTCACTGGTATCAGTAAAAAATGATTTTTGAGAATTCCAAGGACTGGACTATTAGAGCAAAATGAAGATTGTGGGAGAAGTGTTTTGATAAACTAATCAAAACTTATTCTCTCTTCTTCCATATTTGCATTGAAAATCATTTTTTTCATCAACTTATCATGTGCACTGAAATGAGGTATGAATAGAAAGTTCAGTTCCATTTCATTTTCCATTATTTTAATAGGATACTCTTTAGTTAGCGCTTTTGTATCCTCTATTCATTTAAGCATTCACCTTGGACTCTTGTAGCATTTTTTACAAAGGATTGTCAAAAGGCTGACATTTCTGTACCTGACAGACAAGCATTTTTGCAGTTAATGTGCGTGAATGAGAGAAAACAAAACACAGAGGCTTCTAAAAATCTATATCTGAAATAAAAGACCTTCAAAAAACAGAATCAGATTTTTATTTCTTATCAAAATCACAAAATTTCACAGCTAGACCAGTTTCATACGAGGAGACATACCTGTGCCATGTAAACGTCACTGCACAAATTTACTTAACACACAGGGAGGTGGAGTATAGTAGTTATGAGCTCTGTGTTAGGCAAAGTGGCAGGTTTGAAGAAGTGGACACTGACCCTGACAGGGGCCTTTGAGCCCAATGTTATTTCTCGATCTCTTCTACCATGTTTAAACACACAACAGGCTGTGTGCTGTGGCTCACTCCTGTAATCCCAATACTTTGGGAGGCGGAGGCAAGAGGATTGCCTGAGCCCAAGCATTCGAGATCAACCTGGGTAATTTGGTGAGATCTCATCTCTACAGTAAATCAAAAAATTAACCAGGCATGGTGGTGCATGCCTGTAGTTCCAACTACTCGGAAGGTTGAGGTGGAAGGATCACCTGAACCTAGCAGGTCAAGGCTGTGGTGGCCACGAGTGTGCTACTGCAAACAGAACAAAAGAAAACAAAACAAATAACAAATACTGCTCTAGGAAATGTCTCTGCAAAAGTTTTCAAATAGAAAATTGTAATTTTGCTGAGAATTGTTTTGATTATGTTTAAGAAGATAGTGTTATGTTACCACCTGTTGTATCTTTATCCCATCCATTTTTAAGAAATAAAAATATTTTATCTAGCCAAAGTGAATTGTTACATCCCATGATGATTGTGTACAATCTTTTAATAAATTGTTACAAATAAAGAAATATGCAGTTATGATTAATAGTTCCAAAATGTATATGACAAATTTGGCAATATGGAAACCATTAAGTACTTATGGGACTAATAAAATATACATTAAAAATTTTTTAAAAAAATTTCTAAAATGAAAAAAATTTTTTCTAAATTTTTGAAAACCAGATGATGAAAGAAATTGGCATAAGCAGTGATATAGAGATAGTATGTTTAAAAAGCATTTTAAATAATAAATATTCATCTTCTTATGTTATCTCAAGCTTTAGGTGATTTTAGGTTATTTACTATTATATGAGTTAATAAATACATACATGTAAGTATTTGTAAATATATATATATTTACATATTTATACACACATGCATAGGAATGAACCAAAGCAACCCCTAATTGTATATATATAAATTACATATTTATATATACAAGTATAAATTTAATTACATGTGTAATTTTATATTTAATAAATTAGCTTTATATGTATTTATATATACATGGGTGAAATTAGCTGCATTTGTGTGTGTATGTATATGTGTGTGTGTGTGTATACATATATATACATATATATATGTATATATATGAAATTAGTAGTTGACTTTGTCTCACTCCAATAGACCCAACTTAACACTCCCTCTTGGTAAGAAATATCAACAGTACAACTTCTTTGCATCCTTGACATTTTTGCATTCTGTAAACATGATACACTCTTTTTTACTGCAGAAGTTTCCTTTATGTTATTCACATCTCTCCCATTCAGTCCACAGAGAGCATTTTCAGGTCCAAATGGTGCGGTGCTGACAATCCAAGTGGCATAACCACTAGAAAAAGCAGGGAATGTTTTATGACCTTTTGTCAGCAAAGTTTTAATTCCCTAATATCGAACACCTCCTGGGTTCAGAAACTTATTACCACCTACCCCTCCCAGTCTGCATCTTTACACAATGTTTTTTATTCCTAGTACTACGTTGCTACAGATTTCCTCTGATATTACTTTATAGGAGGAATGGGTAAGAGAAAGATGTATTTTTGTTTTAATGGCTGCCATGGGAAAGGGCTTGATTCCACAGTGCGTAAATGGCATGAAGCTCTGCTTGATAAACATGATCACTTCTAGTTATAGAGGAGGATGTTCTTTAATAAGACAAAGCAACCAACTTTTGACTTCAAAAGGCCCATTATGCTTTTCTGTGTATTTTCAGTCTTTCGGCGACCATTATGCTATATTGATAAGATCATGCCACCAAGCTGGTAACAAGGACTATGACTGTAGCAGCAAAAATTCCCTTCAGAAGAATATTGCTTTCTTTGTTTGAATGCTCTTAGGCAGTGTTCACAGGACAATACCTTAATCTATGGATGAAATCAGTGTGATAATCTTATTCTATACAGTTTATCTTTTTTGGGGGGGTATAAAGCACTGAAAAATGTTAAGGATGAACGTCTATCTATAGATGCTTTAATGGAGGCTCACTGAGCTAAGGAATGGAGCAATTAATCATTAATGTAGTATGTGGAAAATCCGGTAGTGAACCTGAAACCCAGATACTTGGGTTCTAGGGCAGGCTTTGGCATTCAAAGCTGTGTGACTTTACTTATGCCAGTTCACTCTAAGACACCAGAGTGCTATTTCTCTTCCATATAAACCACTGAATTTATTTTCCCCCTTCCCTCAACAACTGTATAATTTAGTTCAGGAGATTCCAGAGATGGTATGTTTCCCCGGGGGATGTTTTTTAGGAGAACTGCAAAGTCACAAATTACTTTAATCATAACATTAAGAATTTACATGTCTTTTTTACATGGCATCTTATCATGAATCAAAGCAGTGGCACCCAGCAGTCATCAGATTCTTCACTGTCACGTAGTCTTAGTACAAAAAAAAAAAAAGCTAGTTGCACTTGAGAATGATTTTGAGGAAGCAAAAGTGTTATTAATTTTATGAAATCTTTACTTTTGAGTTCAGCATCTCTTTAATATGCACGCGATGAAGTATGATTGCTTTTTGAAGAAAACACTTATGTGACTGAGTTGTGAGCTGGGCTAGTGGCTGTTTTATGGAATGCGAATTCTACCTTGAAGAATGACTGGTAGACAAACTATGTGGATACTTGAATGACATTTTTCTCCAAAAGAAATTGTGTGAGCCTGTCACTTTAAAGAAAACAAAAGGCAACATTTTTTTTTTTTTTAGATCAGAAAATATAGTTTGTTTAGAAAGTGAATTAGAGAGAGAAGAAATTCACCTCTCCAAGGTAGGGGAAGGGGCCAAAGCCAAGAAACATGGTGGCCATAGCTCAAAGAACGTGAACACATCAGAGTTTAACGAAGCAATGGCCAAAAGACAGTATTTGAAGCCAACGATACAGTTGCAGATTTCAAATGAAAATAAGGATTTTCATTTGTTCATTTGTTTTCACCACTGTGAGCTTTCCAGTTTCACAATATATGAAGACTTTACTGTTAAGATGATGATGATATTAATGAATGGAGTTTTTTTGATAATGTGTAATAAAATAATTTAAAATTTGGAGGACTTGTATAACTAATATTTAGAAACTGCCACTTGTTGAGTTTTATTTTAGAATCCAAAAGAATATCAATTATCTGAAACAGCTATTAGAATATTCTATTTTCCCAAATAGACATCGTGTAAGGCTGGATTTTTTTTTTTTTTTTTTGAGTCAGGCTCTTACTCTGTCATCCAGGCTAGAGTGCAGTGGCAAGATCCTGGCTCACCACAGTCTTGAGTTTCTGGGCTCAAGTGATCCTTCCTCCTCAGCTTCCCCAGTAGCTGGGACTATAAGTGTATACCACCATACCAGGCTAATTTAAAATTTTTTTTTTGTAGAGACTAGGCCTTGCTATGTTGCCTAGGCTGGACTCAAACTCCTGGGTTCAAGCAATTCTCCTGCTTAGACCTCCCAAATTGTAGCTAGGATTACAGCCATGAGCCATCCGCCCATCCAGGATTTTTGTTCATGCATATTCTCTTTATACTTTAACCAAAGCAATATATCACAACAGGTTGAATGCATAATCATATATAAGAACCCAGCTGTCTTCTATTAAGCTAAATATTAAAGAGATTTTCAAAAAATTAGTCTTTTCACTTTTAAAATATTGCTTTGGAAAATATAATGGTTTGTCATGAAATATTGTATTTATATTAACATATAATAGAAGCATTGTTACTTTACTTTTCAAAAATTTAATAAAACATCTGAGTCTTAATTTTTCATTAGTTTTAATTTCTGGTAAATAGAACCTCATAGACAAAAGCTCCATGGCATCTTCAATAATTCTTTTCTTTTTTTAAGTTCTTGAACTTTAGTAATCCTCCAGCATTGCCTTTCTCTCTCTTTCTCTCTCTTTTTCTCTCTCTCCTTTTAAAAGAAACAGGGTATAGCTATGTTGCCTTGGCCAATCTTGAACTCCTGGCCTCAAGCGATCCTCCTGCTTGGCCTCCCAAAGTACTGGGATTACTGGTGTGAGCCACCATGCCCGGCTAAGGTATCTTCAATAATTCTTGAGTATGAAGGGGTTCCAGGGCCTACAAGTTAGAGAATAGCTGAGCCAACCTATTCTCGTAGGTGCACTGTCTCTCTGATCTCCCACAATGACCCCTCCAGAGTTATTTGGGCATCATCTCACCGTGGGTATCCATTGCCACCAGGACCTCCAAGGTGATACTGAGTCTGGCACAAGGACTCATCTCCTTATGCTCCCCAAGGACAGGTCTGAGGTTGAGGTGGTAGTGAGGACCTCCCAGAGTCTTCCCTGTAACAAAACTCATTGCAGTCTTTCTATAAGGAAGGCCACTTCCCTCGTTGTCAGGGGACAACAGCTTGTCCTGTGTCCATCAGCCCTACTATGGCGGGTACCTTATATCCTGGGCAGATTTTTGTGAAAACAACTCAACCTTCTACCAGAATGTTCTCCAAAAGCCTCAGACAGAAGCACAAGCAACAGAACATGGGGCTGTTCTGGCTTTTATACTCTTCTTCCCTGGTGCTGGCCCCAAACAAAACCTAAACTTATCAAATACAATACAACACACCCTCATGCCAAGTACGCTCTGCTGGCTCTTCCTGCCTGTTTATCAGACAAGCCCAGTTTTGTCCAAATGGCAGTTTAAGTTCAAACTGGATGCCTTGCTATTATGTGCCTTCTATTGAATGAATGTTAAGGCACAAAAAGAAAACAAGCTCTACTTTTTCTGCCACTAACCTTTTAAACCCTCCTTGTGGGATAGATAGTTCTTTCCTGCCCCTGCATGAACTCTTAGGTTTGCCTCAGAGTTTTATTCAATTACACAAGGACAATAAAGAGCTCAAATAAAACTCCAGAGAATAGTTTCACTTCAGCCATTAAAATGTCCAGACCAGAATAATAATCAAATTCAGAGATTGTCAATTAATGTTTCTTTCTGCTTGGCTCCAGCTTGAAAGTGCTGCTTGTTCCAGATTCCTCTCCCTCTCTTTATTGTTCTCCCTCTCTCTCTCTCTACTTCTCTCTCTCTCTCCCTTCCTCCCGCTCACTCACTCTACTATTGCTTTAAGTCAACAGCATCAGACTGTCTTTTGAATTTTTATTTTGCTTGTGTAAATTAGGCATTAGTCAAGAACTTTACAGGGCAGTTACCTTGAGTTACCCCATCAAGTAGGCATCCTCTTCCCCCTTCTTCTTCCTTCATGATTCTCATTTTTCTGTCACTCAGCAATTAAGAGGTAATTTCTAGCCTCACAGGCTTCAGGGTCCTATTCCAGCCATGGGTACTTTCTGCATAGTAACAATTGTTAAATATTTTGAATATTATCACAGAACCAGTCCACACTCTCAGACTTCCAGAGACATGGATTCAGCTCTTTGGTGGTTCCTTGAAGCCTTTCTTGGCTCACTGACCTAATTTATATTCCTCACAGGTCACCCGTGGAGGGCAACTCTATCCAGACTGATGTCCTCACTGTCTTCTACAGGTGTGGGCTCCCCAGTGCTGGCAGAAATTTGCTGCGTCATACCCTATCAAGCAATCCATGATCACCCAGCAGATTTCTTTTCAAAGGATGAGATACTTGACAACTACTTTTTGATTAAGGCTGTTGAGATTCAGCTGAATCAATAAAAACCTACTTTTTAACAATCAGTCACGTTCTATTTGGTGTGAACACAAATCCTTCAAGAAAAGTCTTGTCATTAATAACTATGTTTGATTGGAAGCTAATATTAACTTCTCGATATAAACTTCTATTATATACAACTTCCATATACAGATTCTGCTATATGAGGCTAGTACAACAATATAGAAGAGTTTTTTTTTGAGGGTCCAGGGAAATTATTACTTGAATAAGGAACAACCTGGCAACAATTCAGAAAGAATTTTGCAATCTATGTGAATGTCTGCTTCCATGACTAATTATATACATAAACATATATTGTAAAACATGCACACATATTTATGCATATGTGTATGTGCACACAAGTGCTC
This sequence comes from Tarsius wallacei, assembly GCA_963574415.1. NCBI lineage: Eukaryota > Metazoa > Chordata > Mammalia > Primates > Tarsiidae > Tarsius > Tarsius wallacei. The sequence continues at coordinate 7,736 of CAUYQG010043940.1, read as the reverse complement.
ATAGAACACTTGGCACTCTATTTGGCACATTAAAATACACAGAGAAATGACGGTTTATATCATCAAAAACACAAACATTAAAAAGAATCTGTGAGTGGTAGCAGGAAATAGAAAAATCATCTACAGAAAATTATCAGAAGGAAAAGGAGTGGAAATAATGCAAATTGTAGACCTTTATTTCTAAAATGTGAAAAAATGGTTTAAAAATTGTTCTGTTTAATAGGCTTAAAATGGAATTATTCTGAAACATCAATATTATCCCAATTTTAAATTTTCTTCCCTCTGTCACCTCTTATTCTATCTCTGCTCTCATCATCATCTCACTAAAGTTGTACAACACCATGCAGTAATTTATATTCACCTATTTAAAATAAAAACCTTATCACACTAAGCAGAAGAAAAATGAGTCTTATTATGCTTATGGGAGAGTTCCAAATGCCTGATCAGCATAAAGAGCAGAGCGGAGAGAAATCTAATTGTTAGCTTAATGTGTTTTGAAATATTAGTAGGTCAGAGATTAAGACAGGGAGATAATTCAGAACAGAGAAACTAATAAGGTTGCTAATGTATCACCAAATGAGCACAAGAGGAGTGTGATATGTTTTGAAAATACTGATGTGTTTTTACTGAGGGTCCGTGCATGTCTGTATATCTGTAAGTTGTCTTCATCTTCATTCCTGATGATAGAGAAATCTTATACTGCTCATGCAATGGGTGCTGCATACTTAATGTCTGTGTTAGTCCATTTTGCGTCACTATAAAGGAATACCTTAGGCTGGGTAAATTATGGAATAAGGTTTATTTGGATCATGGTTCTGCATGGCACTGACGTCTGCTCAGTTTCTGGGGCCTTAGGAAGCTTATACTTGTGGCAGAAGGCAAGGAGATTAAGGGTATCACATGGTGAGTTTGGAACCAGAGAGGAAGGAGGAGGTTTCAGGCTCCTTTAAGCAACCAGCTCCTCTGTGAACTAATAGAGAAATAGAACTCTTTTATTACAGGAAGAACACCAAGCCATTTGTGAATTACCTACCTCATGATCTAAGCACCTCCCATCAGGCCCCACCACCATCATTGGAGATCACATTTTTCTTTTATTTTTTATTTTAAAGATGTGGGATATAATTTAGGGTTAGTTACGTAAGTGGTCATCGTACAGGTAAAGTGTGGGTACCCTTATTGATGTTATGTGCCTCCACCTCCTCCCCTGGCAGTGTCCCACTACACCCAATCCTTTTTTATAGTATTATAATAATGTTCAAGGTCAGCTTATGAGTGAGTACATGTAGTACTCAGATCTTTGTTTCTGTGATCAATCACTGAGTAATAGACTCTAATTCCATCCAGGTTGCTTTGAAGTTCGTAATTTTGTTTTTCTTTATGGCTGCATAATATTCTGTTGTGTAAATGTACCACATTTCCTTTATCCAGTCCACTTTCGATGGACAGCATGGTTGGTTCCATGGTTTTGCTATTGTGGATAATGCTGCAATGAACATGCATGTGCAGGTATCCTTTTTATAGAGTGATGTGTGTTCCTCAGGGTATATTCCCAGAAGGGGGATTGTTGGGTCATATGGAAGGACAGTTTTTAGATCTTTTGCAAATCGCCACACTGTTTTCCACAGAGGTCGTACTAGTTTGCATTCTCACCAACACTGTAGGAGCTTCTTTCTCTTTTCCCCACACCCCCTCCAGCATCTGTTGTTTTTTGAGTTATTGCTGATGGCCACCCTGACTGGAGTTAGGTCGTATTGCAGTGTGGATTTATTTGCATTTCTTTGATGACTAGTGAGGCTGAACATTTTTTTCATATATCTGTTGGCTGCTCATATGCTTTCTTTTGAGAAGGGTCTATTCATATCTTTTTCCCATTTTTAAAACGGGGTTGTTAGTTTTTTTCTTTTTGGCACATTTGAGTTCCTTGAAGATCCTGGATGCTAGACCTCAAATGTGCAGTCGGCAAATATTTTTTCCTGTTCTGTGGGCTGTCTCCCCACTCTCTTGATGGTTTTTTATGCTTTGTAGAAGCTTTTCAGTTTGATGAGGTGGAGATCACATTTCATCATAAGATTTGAGGGGACGACATCCAAACTGTATTGATGTCCCGCAGATTTTCACTGCTCAGTGAAATGAAGAACTACCTAAAGACTTCACCAAATCATCCAGCTACTTGTAAATGGTTATTTTAAAGACATGGGTGCCTTTGTATCACTCATACCCATGATATGAGAAACCTTTTGAATATGAAATAGATAAGAAATTTGAAAACGATGGCAGATTTTTTATTCAAATATATAAGGTATCCATCACAAGTCAGACACTACAAAAAGAATCAAATTCTCCTTTTCTTCCCACACTTTTTAAATGCAGATAATCCTAGAATAAGAATGATGAAAGTGGAGAAACAGTTAAAAAAGAACTCATTAACATATCCTTAAAAGAAAGTTATTGATGTTTAATTAGAAGATCCTAAATAAACTTAGTTCATAATTTTTTTTACAGCCAGCATGACAAATTATCTCAATTATGCAGTTTATAACTTTAGTTCTCTGTGTTTTACAGTTTTAAAGAAATAATAGTGAAACATGAGAATTACAATTGTGTTCAAGAGATGGTAACTCAAAACAGAAACCAAGTAAGCTTCTTGAGATTATTATAGAAGTTTTTAAGAGAAATAGCCTGAATTTTAGGAGGCAGAACATACTTAATCATGCATCTGATATGAGCTTACCAATTTGGCCTACTGACTCTCAGGACACCTTGAGAGACAAATGGTTCAAATATGTCAGAGATCGAAAGGTGCTGGCCAAAAGAGTTCCTCCCTGGCATGTGGAGAAAGGACACAAAACTGGACCTAGGGAAGCATGCTCTTTTCTGCCTGTGATGGTTACAGCAACAAGAGAGACTTTTTAATGACACATTCTTGACACTATTTCCTTAGGTGATCATACGGTTATTTTAGTCACCATCCATTCACGTGTTCCTAGAAAGAACATCTCAGAAATCACACTGGCCAGGTGCAGTGGCTCATGCCTGTAATCCCAGCACTTTGGGAGGCGGAAACAAAAGCATTGCTTGAGTCCTGGGCAACTTGGCAAGACCTTGTCTCTACAATAAATAAATAAAAATTAGCCAGGCATGGTGGCTCATGCCTGTATTTCCAGCTACTCCGAAGGCTGAGGTGGAAGGATCGCCTGAGCCCAGCATGTCGAGGCTGTGGTGGCTGTGCGTGTGCCACTGCACTCCAGCCTAGGCAATGAGTGAGACTCTGACAAAAAAAAGAAAGAAAAGAAAGAAAGAAAGAAAGAAATCATATAACTGACATTTTAAACATTCTGTATTAAGGGCTGTATTACAAGGCAGTCTTTCTGCGACCTTTTCCTTTTTATTACATTTATACCTTTTATAATATGCCCCTACATATATCACAAAAGACTGTGAGTGCAGTGTAAGGAGGATCAGAGATCAGGAGAATTGTTCGGCATCCCCATAAAATGCATCAGCATCAAAAGGGTGAAGGATAAGTATTCAGGGTCCACTTATGAGTGAGAACATGTGGTGCTCAGTTTTTTGTTTCTGTGATAGATCACTGAGTATGATAGACTCTGAATCCATCCAAGTTACTGCAAAGTCCATAATTTTGTCCTTCATAATGGCTGCATAATCCTGAATTGTACACCACATCTTTAAAATAAAAAAAATGTTTAAAAAAGGTGAAGGACATCTTCTCACTTACAAGCAGATCTTGAACAATTATCGTAATACTATAAGAAAAGGACTGGCAGTAGTAGGAAACTGCCAGGGGAGGGCAGAGGCGGGATTGACAGTAATGGGAAACTGCCCTGGGGAGGCACACCTTGTCAACAATGGTACCTGCATAATGAATATCTGTATACCTAACCCTAAATTGTACCCCCATCTTTAAAATTAAAAAAAATAAAAAGGGTGAAAGAACTGGTCTTGTATATATATCCATTGAAGTCTCTTGCCAATCAAAGAAACTGAGACTGGTGAGAGACCTGTTCTCTGGGATGCAGGTCACACCCACATTCATATCCTTTTGATGATTGCAGACTTCATGTTCCAATCTTGATGCATCTCTAGTTCAAAGCCTCATGCTTTCCTCAGTCTTGTTGTTTATTATATCTTCCTGGTTATGTTCTTTGTGTCTTTCTAGTTTCATACTTCTTTCCTTCTCCAGACTGATTTTTATTTTATCTGTTTATTAACTTTAGAATCATGGGTTATATGTGAGGATCTGTTACATAGGTATATTGCATGAAGGCAAGACTTGGGTCTCCGATGAGCCCAACCTCCACCTATCTTTGTAACAAGCATAGTGCCCAGTGGGTGGTTTTGTATACCTTATCCCCACCTTTAGCAGTGCCCAGTGTCTAGTGTTCTCATCCTCGTGCCTGTGTGTGCCCAGTGTTTAGTTCCCTCTTATAAGTGAGAACATGCGGTAGGTATAATAAACAGAAAGACTGAGGAAAGCATGAGGCTTTGAGCTAGAGATGCATCAAGATTGAAACATGAAATCTGCAATCATCAAAAGGATGTGGATTTTCAGTTTTTTGTTTCTGTGAAAATTCACTTAGAGTCATGGTCTCTAACTGCATCCATGTTATTGCATAGAACATAATTTTGTTTTTTTATAGTGTCCTGAGGTGTATATGTACCACATTTTCTTTATCCTGTCCACTGTCTTTGGACATTTGGATTGGTTCTATGTTTTTGCTATTGTGAGTAGTGCTGCAATAAACATATCAGTGCAGGTGTCTTTTTGGTAGAATGATTTATGTTCCTCTGGGAATATTCCCAGAAGTGGGATTGCTGGCTTGAATGGTAACTTTATTCAAGAGAGTAAGAGGACAACTCACAGAATAGAGGAAAATATTTGCAAACTATGTATTTGACAAAGGCCTAGCATCCAGAATCTATAAGGAACTCAACTGAATCTACAGAAAAACAAACAAACACATAGCCCCATTAAAAAGTGGGCAAGGTACATGAACAGATACTTCTCAGAGGAAGACATACAAACAGCCAACAAATATATGAAAAAATGATCAATATCACTAATCATCAGAGAAATGCAAATCAAAACTGTGGTGAGATACCATCTCACACTGGCCAACGTAGCTATTTTTAAAAAGTCAAAAAACAACAGATGTTGGTGAGGCTGTAGAGAAAAGGGAATGCTTATACACTCTTGGTGGGAATGTAAGCTAGTTCTATCCTTGTGGAAAGCAGTTTTGAGATTTCTCAAAGGATTGATTTTTGATTGACTCTCTGCCTTTCCTTTCCAGTCTGCATTTGAGTAGCCAAATTTAGATATGAAACATATTTTCTTCATTCCTGACTTCTGTTTCCTCCAATTCTCCTTTCATGTTTACAGCTGAAGTAAAGTTTTTGAACTTCAACAATTCAATTTTGGAAATGTTGTTCTAGAGTAATTGTTGAACTAATTTTCTCCCAATGTTTTAATTGTTTACTCAAAAGCATTTTGAAGGGGTGGTGATCAAAATTTATAAACCACATCATGCTAAAAATGTGTATAATTTTGTGTCCATCAATACTTAAAGATTGATATAAGCCTAAACATATAGTTACCACATGACCTAACATTTGTGATTCTAATTATTTATCTAATTGATTTGAAAAGTTATGCCCCCACAAAAGCCTACACGGGAATGTTCATAGCAATTTTACTCATAATCACCAAAAACTGGAAGGAATCAAGTAGCTTTTCAAAAGGTGAATAAAGAAACAAATTGTGGTACATCCATACAATGGAATGCTATTCAACAATAAGAATAAGTGCACTATCAAACTATGTGAAGATATGAATGAATCTTAAATGAGTATTGCAAAGTGAAAGGAATCAGTCTTAGAAGGCTACATACTGCATAATTCCATTCATAGAACATTCTGGAAAAGAAAAAAAACAACTATGAAACAGAAGTCAAATTAATGGTTGACAGGAATTTGGGGAGGGGAATGGGTTGATTAGATAAAGGAAAAATAATTTTTTAAGGTCATACAACTATTTTATATAGGTCTGTAGTGGTAGATACATGATTATTCATTTGTCAAATCTCATATAAATTTATAGCACAAAAAGTGAACCATAATGTAGGCAAATTAAAAAAAAATCAACCAGAATGTCAGAGGATCCCATGATGGAATGCAGATTAAGAAGAATTCAAATGTACGCAGCAGATGTATGAAATAACCTCGCTGAAGAAGGTAGGAATAAAGTTGGTACTGATTTAAGTAACTTTGGAAATGACTGAAAATTTTAAGACTAATGACAAATGAAACTATTAAACTATACATAAACATTGCTCTTTAGTTGTGTGACTTCACAATTCTGAAAACTTTGTACATGTCTACTGAGATTAAACCAATAAATACACGGATGATGGAAGCCAGACTTTTCACTGTTGGAGTGAGGGTAACACATGTTAAATAAGCAGAAAACCATTGGCCTGAGCTTTGTTTCTGTGCTTTGAGTTCCTACATAACAAACTGCAATTTGATTTAGGAGTATACTTTTTGTAACAGCCAGAGAGCCATTCATAAGCAGCTGATCTTCAGCCAATCACAGGAAGCCAACTGATCAGATCATGTCCGATTAAGGCAAATACCTACCTGAAACCAATTGAGCTATTTCTGTCCATTACTTCTGTGTTCAGCCTATTAAACTTCACTGTCAGCAATGCAGAGCCCCTTTCAGTTTAGAGTACTGTCTAATTCATGAATTATTCTTTGCTCAAATGAACTCTGTTACATTTAATTTGTCTAAAGCTTTTATTCTAACACACATAAACATGGGGAGAAAGCTAGAATGGACCACCTGGTTATGGATTAAGCTGGATACATCAGTATGAACTTGAGTTTAGCTTAATGTAGATAGTGATGAATATATAGGGAAATAATAATAAGTAATGTGTATGCAAAGATCTGTATCCACACATATAGCTCTGTTCACCGAGGAAACCTAAAAGCAATAACAACCTGGTAGCAATAAGTACGTCCTGCATTCAGATAGTGGTTTTTATTACCATTCTCCAATAAAATGAATCAAGGCTGTTTCCAAAAATAGATAACTGTAGGGCTGGTTTTGAAACACACATGAGGAGACTGTAGCATCTTGTAATGTCAGAAATGTAGAAAGTACTTAAAAAATGGTAGAGTGCATCAGAAAGATAAAGGAGGCCATTGAAAAGTTTCCAATTGTCAAAGCTTAAAGTACTATTTTAAATAATGAAGGATTGGATTACAATCCAAAGTAGAAATAAATATCTATGAGTCCATACTGATGCAAATGAATCATTGAATAAGTAAAGACATGGAGAAGGCTGGGCTCGGAGGCTCAGCCTGTCATCCCAGCACTTTGGGAGGTTGAGGTGAGTGGATTGCCTGAGTCTGCGGTTCGAGACCAGTCTGGGCAAATTGGCGAAACCTCCTCTCTGCAATAAATCAAAAATTAGCTGGGCGTGGTAATCCACGCCTGTTGTTCTAGCTACTTGGAAGGCTAGGCGGAGGGATTGCCAGAGTCCAAAGGATCGACGCTGGGATGGCCATGAGTGTGCCACTGCACTCCAGTCTGGGCAACAGAATGAGACTTCAACTCAAAAAAAAAAAAAAAGACACAGAGAAAACACATGCACTATACAGAAAATTCTAAATAATCGATGTACATACTCTCTCTTCGAGGAAATGCTCCC